>VZTM01037194.1:139179-180888 GCA_013400555.1 Jacana jacana | reverse complement strand
TGGCGCCCGTGAGCGCTCGCCTCGCCCGTCTCTTGCCCCGGGACCGTGCCGCTGGGCGGCTGCTCCAGCAGCGCAGGGGGTTCCGCCTCTCCGCCCCCGCCGCCATACAGGTAATGGCGCCGCCGCGGGAGAGGCTGGGGGAAGCGTCCGGCCCTGGGGCGGTGAGGAGCGGTGGTGGTGAGGGGAATCCCCGCGTCTTAGGCGGGGGAGGGGGGCTGTGCTCCCACCCTGCCCGTCTCCCGGTGTCTTGCAGGTGACAGTGCGGGACGCGCTGAACCAGGCGCTGGATGAAGAGCTGGAGCGGGACGAGCGCGTCTTCCTGCTGGGAGAGGAGGTGGCCCAGTATGATGGTGCCTACAAGGTGCGTGACTGCCGTTAAAGGGGCGGTAAAGGGCTTGAGGTGGGCCCTGACTCCTCTCTCCTGCTCTGCAGATCTCCAGGGGGCTCTGGAAGAAGTACGGGGACAAGAGGGTGATCGACACCCCAATATCAGAGGTATGGCTGCCCCGTCTCCTGCCCTGGCTGTGTCTTCATCAGCTGCTCCTATAGTGCTCATCCCTTGGTTTCCTTCTCTTCCAGATGGGCTTCACAGGAATCGCTGTCGGTGCTGCCATGGTTTGTAAAGTTGCATTCCTTTACTTCTGAATTAAACACTTAAACTAACTCTATATAAAAACATACTGATATATATTTTAATGTATTTAATAGGCAGGGTTGCGACCAGTGTGTGAATTCATGACGTTTAACTTCTCCATGCAAGCGATCGATCAGGTTATAAACTCTGCTGCCAAGACCTGTTACATGTCTGCAGGGTCAATCGCTGTCCCCATTGTCTTCAGGGGCCCCAACGGGGCATCAGCTGGAGTTGCTGCTCAGCACTCACAGTGCTTTGCTGCTTGGTATGGGCACTGCCCAGGACTGAAAGTTGTTAGTCCTTGGAGCTCAGAAGATGCCAAAGGTCTGCTGAAAGCATCAATCCGGGATGATAATCCAGGTGAGCACGGGCAGGTGGTGGCAATATGTAGCACTCAATCTTGAAAAGAATGTTTGGTTTCCCCTCCTGACCCATTTAAAACAAAACAAAGGTAAGTTAAACCTTAAAACACTTAAAGTTGCTTCACTGCAGCCTTAGGGTACTTAGGCACAGGAGTATTTACTCTTCCTAACAGTCACTTGTCTTGCTAGGGGTAGATCAATTTTGCAGTGTTGCCAGCTGCATATCTTTAGTGCCAGTTTGGTACCAATCAAGAACCTTAGAAGCATTTAAGAACCTGTCAGGTTAAAAGGGATAAAGATGAGTTAGGAGGAGTTCTTGCACATACAATTGAATATGTAACTCATGTTTACAGATCATCATATTCACATGATAAATTCACAATTCCACTAATTAAAAGCAGGGAAACCTTTGTCTTTATTTTTCACAAACATGCATGCCAAATCTCAGACCTTCTTAAAATAAGTGACTCTACCATCATCAGTTAGAATCAGTTAACTGTCTGATCTTGCTTAAAAAAATATCTAAAATTAGTCCTAAATAATTCAACCTGTGATTTATGTATTAGTTTTTTTTACTTGCTTCTGGAAATGTACTCGGGTCCTTGTTGCCTGGATCATCTCGGTATCTTGAGTTAACTGCTGCAGCGCCGTTACGCATCAGCACGGTCCTGCGCCCGCAGGTGCACACATTCACCCAAGCATGTTTCCTTCTAGTTGTGATGCTGGAAAATGAACTGCTGTATGGCGTTCCCTTTGAAATGTCAGAACAGGCACAGTCAAAGGATTTCATTGTTCCAATTGGAAAAGCTAAAGTAGAAAGACCAGGTAAGCTGAGAATACCATTTCTTTCCTTATTCTTAACCTCTTGCTATTCAGAATACTGCTGTCATGGGGCACAGAAGAGTGTTTCAAATGTTAAATGTTGTTTTTCCAGCAGTATACTTTATTGTTCTGTTGCCCATATAAAGAAAGATCACCTGATGCTCTGTATCTCATCTAAAACTAGAGCCTTCCAAAGGACTTGTTCACTAGTGTAAAGATGGAGTAGGTGATGGCCAAAGTATGTAACTTCTGACAAAAATACAAAAAGAGATCATGGTACAGAGAGAATACAAATAGTACTTCAGCCCCTTTGTTCATAATTTACTGCTGAATTACATCAATGTCTGTCTGAAACGGAAAATCTGAAAACTATATTGAGTATCTCCTCAGTTCCCTGAATTAAAGGGTAAAGTTTGTGTCTTGGCATAGTCCTGCTACCACTCTTCATGCTGTAGAACACTTAGCTTTTCAAATAAATGTAAGGAACTTAAATTCACAAGAGAATCCTAACATTACCTTGAAAGGAGCCTGAGGAATAGAAGAAAGCTTCAAATCTTAAGGGTTTTTTAATTTAACGTTTGTTCCTGTTGTAGGAACTCACATTACACTAGTGTCACACTCCAGACCCGTCGGACACTGCTTGGAAGCAGCCGCTGTACTTGCCAAAGAAGGGGTAGAGTGTGAGGTGGGTGAGGGTTCTGTTACTTTTCTCTTTCCCTGAAGTGGGGAAAAAAGCAGAGGGTATTGTCATTCAGGCTCTGCAAAACCTGAGTGTGTTAACTGCAGGTTCCTTATGTTTGTAAATGCCTTTACAGCATGTGCAATATATGGTTTTGCATTTCACCTTTTCACCACAAAATTAAGGCAGAGCTAGTAACGATGTTCAGATTTGCCAGCTGTGTGGCAAGCAGAACAGTGGCAGGATGTGTTAGGGTTGTATCTCGATATAGCAAGACTCGCCTGTCTGAGATTTTCCAAAAGCCACCAGAAACTGTTCTCCACAGTTTCTGTGAGAATAAAAATTTAGAAATTTTATTATGTCTTTTCTTCAGTGCCAGAATAAATGAAAATGCTGAAGGGCTCTGTACCCCAACAGAGGTAACCAGCAGGGCTGGAGCATGGCAAACTCACAGTCCCTCCTTTCTCCCAGGTTATAAACCTGCGTACCATTCGACCAATGGATGTTGAAACGGTGGAAGCCAGCGTTGTAAAGACAAACCATCTTGTAACTGTAGAAGGAGGCTGGCCCCAATTTGGGGTAGGAGCTGAAATCTGTGCCAGGATCATGGAAGGTACCGAGTTTTGCAATGTACTTGTTGATCTCATTCCCTAGTCTAAGTCCTGATGGCTTCTTGACAAAGCCAGCTGAAAGCAAAGTTAGGGGTTTATATCTGACGAGCTTGAGCTTTGCTGTCTCGCTCTAGAGATTTCCACAGCGTCATCTGCTCTTCTGTTGAAAGTAATTCTTATCCCAGGAACTGTGTGAGCAGCAGGATGGAAACTTTCCATCTAAATGACAGGACATGAAGATAACTGAACAGGAACAGCTGTTTCTGGAATATTACAGCTATGGGAACAAATATGCTTAAATAGATTAAGACTCAGGAATTGAATTGAGAGAAAAGCACAGTGCATGGCAACCGACAACTCTCTTCCGTTTCAGGATCTGCCTTTAACTACCTGGATGCTCCAGCTGTGCGTGTTACCGGGGCAGATGTTCCTATGCCTTACGCCAAAATTTTAGAAGATAACTGCATACCTCAAGTGAAGGATATAATATTTGCAGTGAAGAAGACTTTGAATATCTAAGTTGTAAATACATGTTTTCGAGTCCTGCTTTCCAGAGTATCAGTTGTCTTTGGCAAGTTGTATGCGTTACTTCTGTTGTATAGCTACATGGAACTTTTGTACAGTGGGGAAAGTATAGTGACTTCTCAGAATATTTATATGGGGTTACCCTCTAAACCACACTTTACATAAGCAACAGTGTGGTAATGCTTGTTTATTAACAGTATGGGTGGGTTAGTGCTGCTGTATAGGGAGAGATCCTGTTCTCAATTCAGAGCAAGGGAAAAAAAACCATCCTCTGTTTCTGCCTGGCGTATAATTATCAGAGTAGCTTTGTCCAACTGCAGGTGGCGGCAGCTGAGGGAAGAACAGTCAGCAAGGGGGGGCCCTGAGCCCAGCCCTGGGATGCTGTACAGCTCTCCAGCAGCCCATGGCCACAAGGCTTATTAAAGGTGAATGATCAAACTGCAGCGGGTGTGACATGAGCTAAAAGATGGCTAATGTGCTTAGTTTGAAGAGCATTCTACTCATGCAGGGAAGCTTCTGCACAAGAGCTTAAATAAAGATGCTTCAGTATGTGATGGGAAACACCTACCTAATTTTTCTTCGCTAGCTGCCACATAGAGTGATGAAAAATACTGCCCAGATGTTTGGTTGGTTGGTTTTCTTACACTCATTGTGTGTGCTAACAAGGGTGTGCTCAAACTATACTTCTTACGGTGCAAAGTAAGTTTTTCAGGCACAGTGAGCCTGGCTCTGCAGTGGCCGTTGTGCAGTTTGTGTCTGAAGAGCTGGGAAAGGGGCTGGGCCAGAGGGAAAGCTGCCTGGAGGAGTCTGTGCCCCGGCCGGGCGGCCTTTGCTCTGGCTGGGGAGGGGGTACTCCCCCCCAGGAGCAGGAGCAGCACTCAGGTCTTGTTTCAGTCAAGGGCCAGGAATACCTTTCGGGGTGTTTGCGTGGGAAGGGTCGTGGGAAGTCTGTCTTGCAGGTGGAATCCGAGCTGAATGTACCCACCGTCACGCTGCTGAAGGAATTCCATTAACATTTTAATAAAAATGGCTGAATATCACAGGTTACATGAAACTTTGTACAGACATTCTCTGCATAGTAACAAACACTGATGTACTTGAATTTAAAAAAATGGATTATCTATAATCCTTTAAAGTGCAATTTGTTTAAGGTTTTAAATCAAAAAGGATCTTTCAATAAAGTTTAAGCTGTAGAATTAACTTGAAGTAACTTCTGTATTTAGCTAAATCATGAATAATATCCCAGTGCCCTATTAACTCCCATTTCAGCTGTTTTAAAAACACTTTCCCGCAGAGTTACAGGTCGGATGTCCATTTAAACAAATTTAATGAAACAGCGTTTTAACTCCACCAGCAAACGTGGTGGGGCTAAGATTTAGCTCTCCAGTCCCTCACCTGTGCAGGACGCTGTGAGGGGTGGGGGGAGTGCATTGGAGTGTCCAACACAAACCGGCTGCACCAGTGCAGTCAGAATGAAGATGAGTTACAACTGCACGGAAAGTTGAAAAACCGAGCGGACTAAGGCTACATTCCTGTAATTTGGAAAAAAGAAAAAGGGTGGGATAGAGCTAGAAAACAATGCATTAATTGACCATGATCATGGGCATTCCTATTGCAGATTTTTATTCAGCTTTATCGAAGTTGCTGTTCCCCTGAAGCTGTAGCTCAGAGAACAGTTGTTGGAACCAAGGCAAGCAGAGGGTACTCAGCACAGCGGCAGTGCGATGCAGGTGGGGCAGTGCTGCTGCCCAAAACAAGCTGAAACGGGGGTGAATGGCCCTCCAGCCGTCACCAGCCCCTGTGTGCTGGTGGTGGGTCGTCGGTGGTCAGGGGGGTCTTGTTTCTGGACAGCACAGGAGGAGGAGAGGGAGGAGAGGGAATTTGATCCTGGTGTGACCAGTGGCCTCAGCTGATCCTGGGAGCGCTGTAGTCACAGGTCTGTGTTTTCTTCAGAGTTCCTTTCTGAAAGTTTTGGATGGAGCTGAGCAAGGCTCCTCGGCTTGCACTAATGTGGGGCTGTGGGCTCGGCTGCGTTGGCACCTCTGTGCTCGGAGGAGGAGCTGCTGGTGGCAGGGGTGGCGGTGGTGGTGCTGGAGGGATCAACGATGCTCCTGTTGAGTTGAGGAGAGAAGATGTAGTTTGATTATGTCAAGAAGGTCCTGCTGCAGAAGACTGCAGCTCAGCAGGACTTGGTCAGTCCTGCTCTAGCCATGCCATTCCTCAAATGCCAGTGGAGTGTGACAAACAGAACGGATGAAAAATGGCAAAGTGATCAAACCCCTCTATCTGCAGGTGAGTTGTGTCACCTGAGACACCTCTGAAATGAAGCCTGAAGTGCCTCAGTACTTGGGGTTGAAAGCATGACTCCAATGGGATCTTGTTCTGAGGGAAACGGAGATCATTCAGCAGGATTTGCCCAGAGAAGCTGTGGCTGCCCCATCCCTGGAGGTGTTCAAGGCCAGGCTGGATGGGGCTCTGAGCAACCTACTCTAGTGGGAGCACCATGGCAGGTGGGTTGAAACTAGATGATCTTTAAGGTCTCTTCCAACTCTAACCATTCTATGACTTTCCAGCTTCACTTTCTCTTATTTGTCTCCAGTGAAGCAGTTTGCTCTGAGTCCTGAACAGTAACAGAGACTGGAAGCAAATCCTACTACCTGCTCTTATTGACATGACTAACTTCACATTCTATGAAGGACCCCACCGCTGCAGTACTTGTGGTGACCAGCTTGGTCAGATTATATCCCAGTTTTAAAGCACTAACTGCAGCTAGTTTTCTGGAAGTGTTTTCCCCTTCCACGGTACTGTCAGACTTTCTCTGAACGTGTTGTAACAAGTGGCTGAATGAATCACAACCATCTGCCTCTCACCCCTCTTACTGCCTCTCGTGCTCCCACCTTTGCACTCTCCTTTGCTTTCTACCCCTGTCACATCCATCTGGTGCTTCTCATCACACCTCAGCCTCTGCGTCCTGACTCCCTGGGAAGCCAGAGCCCGCAGCGGTGCAGGCAGGCACCCAGGAGTGAGGACCTGTATGGAGGTGCCTCCTGGCAGCTTAGATCCAGGCAGGTGGCCTTGCTTGCCCCAAGCAGCTCTCCCAAATACCCAGATCTTGTGCAACTCGGCTGCTGCATGTTGCACCACACACAAGTATAATCAAAGATCCATGTGGGACTAAGAGCAAAGGGCTTCAGAAGTGACCCCTCACCACTCCACCAGACATCCACGTGAAGGTGGCTTTGGCACATCAACAGCCAGATGGGGAATGATGGGCCTGTCTCGTCCCATATTCTGCAGTCAGCAGGGGCAAGTTCTACTGTCTTAGAACTATTCAACAGTGAATTTTAATTTATCATCTAGATCTTAACTTATTCTATAGTATGTCCAGAGATAGATGGCACCTGTAGTGTAACACTTGCTTTTGTTAGCTCTGACCTACAAAGAAGAATATTCTGGTAAGTGGCAAGGACTATGATACGACACAGAACAACATGAGGCCAACCAAGAGGCTATGGCTAAAGATTGCCAGGAAGTAAGCAAATGCCAAGCAGTTATAGGACATTACGGCACTCAGACTTGAGGCATTTGATGAAGGATAAAGCTCAGCTACAGAAAACAAAATGCAGGCAAGGTTCTGTGTGCTCCATTTCTCTCTTCCTCACTAACACGTGCTCTCAAACTCACAAGAAATAGTAAAAAAGTAATTGCTGCAATTAAAAGAAGCAGTTATCCTAGGTGAAAGTCAACTCAAAGCTCTCTCACTTCCCGTTTGTGCCAGTTTTTGACCTCTCCTGTATGGGAGCAAGCTCAAAGGGCAGAGTATTCACACCAAGCATTGCACTCTGCCGGTGTACATTCATACACGCTGGGACTGCAGCACTTCCAACTCCTCAGAAGAAATTCTCATTGGCCCGACAACCTTCTGTGGCAACAAAACATGGCAGTACCTGGGCTCATCCTTGCTCACCTCACTTCCAGAGGCAGTACTCGAGGCCCAGCTGCTTGAAACACCCAAGATAACAGAAACCATTTAACATGCCTGTTGCATGTGGATTAACTGCTCTCTTAAGCAATGAAAACATTACACAATGTTAGCACAAACTGAAATAAGTTGCATATTGAAGCCTTGGGGCCATCTAACTTATCCAAATCTACTATTTACACTACCCAAAGATTGTAAGTTATTATTAGAAATACTGGAAAACCATCCCCTAGGTTAGTGCCCTTCTGTTTCTCATGCATGTACGGAGTGCCAGCAAAGTGCAGCAAAGCAAATCTTGACACTTTGCCAAAGGAAGAACAAGACCAAGAGTGAAAATAACCACTTTTGTGGTTAAAGTGGTCAGAGCAGAGCACTGTAGGACTGGCAGACCGACACTATCACCGAGCTGAACAGATGAACTCCTGTAAGAGGGGCAAGACCAGCTAATCATATACGAAATGGCTTGAAAGAGGTGCAAGAACTGCAGAGGACAAAGCCATGACTTTTGGCTGGAGATGCAAGCTGAGGTTGAAGAAGCTGCACGTAGTCATACAAGATGCAGTAGGGAATGACCATGAAAAGAGCAGGCAGGACAGATACTACGGTAACACATCCAGTGAAAGAAGGTTACGTGACAGAGAGGGGGGCGAAAAGCCTCAAATGCTTGGACCACTAAATTATTAGGCCACGATTCCATGTGTTATCTTCAAATTTAGTCTCGTCATTTTGCAATGGGGGGAGAAAAGACAGGAAAGTAGGGGAAGAAGCCACCTTCCCTCCTGAAAAATTGCTAAATTGCTCAAGACTCAGTATTACTGAAACTGAGCTGCCAACAACACCGGACAGTTAAACTCTTGGGAGACTGATTACAGCCAATGATACCTTTACAGCTGAGCTCTGCTTTGAAACATAAATACACACCGTTTTTAGGATGGTATCTGACTAACTGTGAGCATTACGTACTGAACTCATCAAATTAAGTGCGTGGTTCTGAAAATCTTCCAATCAATTAATTTCAATTAGTCAATCAAAACCAAGCTATTCTTCTGCTCTTGACGTGAGTGGTGCAAAGGCAATCTTGGTTCACACGGTGTACTCATATGCAGTTACCTCTACAGATCAATTTGTTCTGCCCAACAATGAAATAGTTTCCTGTACATACTAGAAAATACATTTGAGCCAAGGCCTCAGTTATGACTAGACCTTTCCTGCCCATATGTTGGAAGAAGCTGCCGGCAAATACACATTTTACTCATTCATGCAGTTGTAAGAATAAAACACTCAAACAAGAACTTACCAAGGTTTTTTTACAGGGACATGTTTGTTAAGAGAGTGTGTTAAAAGGAATAGGAAGTAAATCAGATGCTGTAAACTTGATGCCTGAATTGAAACAAAAACTTAATTATGAATTTAAAGTGACAGTAATTGCGCAAACAGCATTAAAAACTTGGCGGAGAATGGGATGCAAACAAAGAAAATCATTTTAGTGATAGAGTTTTTAAAGATGCTGTATTTCATTAAAATATTCCATAAGAATGTTCAGATTTTTTTCCTTCTATTCCCTCCCAATACCCAGCAAGTTCAAGATTTGCATTCAACTTTCCCATACAGAAACAGAGCATCTTTAAAGAGATAAATCAGCATTAGCTTACTTTTCCGAAAATTCACGTTCAAAATGATGCATGCTCTATTGAAGACAGCAGAGAAAGAGAGAGGACACAAGTTAATCATCCGGTTCTCGTGTCAAAGTAAGAAAAACAGATACTGTTAGCTGAAAAGTTAGTACAAGAATCAATACATTCTTACTCACTGACAAATATGAGGATAGCAGATTGACTATTTCAGATTACATATACGACACTTTGATTCTGAATAACCAACCACAATTTCCCATGCTATAAGCATTATTGTACTTGATGAACAAATACAACACACATGCTTTCAGTTGCACATGCCATAATTCAAGCTTTACAGGATTAATGAACTCATAGAGAGATTTAGCAAGAAATCTGCTGGGAGATTAGCCATAAAAGATGAAATCTATTCCATTCAAGAAACACCTCCTGTGTCCTATTAACACCCTAATTACATTTAGGCTGCGTGGGTCCGAGACACTCAAGAAGAGCACTTACTAAAGCATTCAAATTGTCTTACAGAAAGGTGAAGGGCAGACAAGGTACACCACATGGTTGGACTTGATGGTTGGACTTGATGATCCCAGGGGTCTCTTCCAACCTAAATGATTCTATGATTCTATGGGTTTCTGTGAAACGTGTTGTACTGATGGACTCAGAACAACTGGCACAGAAAAAGATTGCTAAAGTTAAGTACAACTCTTTCACTTTATTCCCACAGGGAAGCAAAAATGGCGCCTTCCAAACTTTTCTCCATTGTAACAGAGCTTGCTGGTATTTTAGAGGCTTACTGGATTTAGAGGAGATACAGTGGAGCTTCAAATAACCCACACCACAGTGTTCTGCATCTCTTCTGATCCTACCCACCACTCATAGCCACAGAGAGAAGAACCAGATTTTCAAGAAAGCAAAGAATTGTGCAAGTGGAGAAAAAATAATCCAACATCCAAGGGGGAACGTCAGAAACACGGGAAGTTAAATTAGGATGACTTGCCACAATCTAAAAAGTGTATTTCAAAGATGATATTCAGCTGGGTATCTGCAACAAAACCAGCCCAAAACTCTAGTCAATGAGAAATGCCCATGAGAGCCTGCATTTACAGTGACACCTTTCCCCCCAAAGCAGGTTGTGCATCTGATCCTTACAAAGACAGCTGAAACCAGCGGTCATTTTCTTTTTTAGTCAGTGTTGCACTGATGACACCAAGCACTCTACTGCAAGCCAAGTCTCCCTAGGCCTTTATTCAGACACAGCATGTCTCAACGTGTGAGAAACACTCTCGTGTAAGCCTGGAGCCCGTTCCCCTCCTGTCAGTGTCTCTGGCTCTGCACATACCCATCCACACACTACAGCGATTTGGTCAGTTATGGGCCAGGACAAAGGCAAGAGCTTCTCTTGGGTACACTTTTCCATGTCAGCCTTCATTGTCCCATGGAATCATATCAGCAAGATGCTCTGACATGCCATGATTCTAACACAACCACAACCAAACCAGAAAGACAGACTGAAAACCTCATTCCCCTTCTGACAGTCATATCACAACACCAACAGCCACAAGCAATTTTGGTTTAGAGGTAAATATCCTTAGTAATAAAAGGAAACTGGAAAAGAGAGATACAGGCTACAGACGCAGCAATTGTCACAAAGACAGACCTACCATGGGGCCGGTGAGTCTTTCATGGAGTCAGTAATAGCACACTTGCTTAGAACAGATGAAAGTACAATGCTGCTGGTGAAAAAAAATCTGGCACAGTAGCTTTCTCTTAGAACAAGTATCCTACCTTTCTTATATAAGTTCTACTCACAAAAGCACTACTGAAATGGTGACACTTGCCTCCACACCCAGTCCAGTGCCTCAAAGCCATCAGCACTTCCCAGTGTGAATGTGGTAGGGCCACATGCACAGTGTCAGGCAGGGCTGATCACAACAAGTCACCACGAGCAGCAGGATGACCGACACACTGTGACAATGTAGTTCAAGCAACAGAGCCAAGTTTTGAGCCCAAACCTGAGCCATTTTTAGCCACTCAAGCCATGTAGACACATAAACCTGCATCACCTGCTCAAAACTGGAAGGAGCTTTCACCCAAGTTCCAGCACATTAGAGTTAAAACTTAAGTAAAAGGTAGTTATATTGCAGAAAGAAAAAAAAAAAGAAAAAAAAGAAGTGTCTTCTAAACATCTGTTAATTTTGGAGCCATAAGGTCTTCTTTTGTATTTTCAGCTACTTCCTTATTAAAGCAGACAGAACTGGAAATAAACCCTCCAGGCTAAGAGTCAGTACATCCACAGAACAGTGCTGTCATTGTGCAACACAATAACAGTAATTATCTTGTTTAGACTGACTGGGCAAAGTTAGTTCATAAAATACACACTTCAATATACCCTCAACTTGAAGGAGAAGTGAGTAATTTGAATTTCAGCATGACTGATTTCAGCTGCATCACAGGGACTGCAGTGTCCTTTCGAAGACCATCCACAGCAAACACAACTTTGCTGCCATCGCCTCAGTTAACAAGTTGTGCTCTGCAGAAAGTTCCCGGGACTAGGAATCCTATGGCGTGAGACATCATAACAAAGGGCAATGCTACGGACTGCTTCCCTTCCAGAAACTTCCATTATCACCTTTCACTGCTAATGTTTGCCGGTGCTCCTCTCCTGGCCTTTCAGACTGAAGCACGGCCACTATAGCTCATATTCAGATTTGAAATCCAACTTCCTGGAGCATTTCTACTGCCCACTCAAGCAGATTCTTCACTGCTTCCCACCACCTGGCCTAAACATTAGAGAAACTGTTTCCACAGCTACCTAGCAAATGGGAAGAGAGAACTGGCCACGAATAATAAAGCTATTATTTTTCACCCAAATCAGTTTCTGACTTGCTCCTAACAGTTCTACTGGTGTTATCAATGGGCTGTAGCAGAACAGGGGAGATTTAGCGGCCTAAGCCTCCGAATTTGTCACACCTCAAATTCCTGAAGCCACATCACAGTAGTAGAGGGTAAAGAGACAATACACAAATCCAAGGGATCCACAAACAGTACTTCAGAGTCAACAGACTGCTAACATCTGCATGAATGCATACTGCAACATGAGGGCCAGAAAATGTCTGGAAATGTTGTCAGGACTGGAGTAATAGAGACTCTGAAGCAAGCCCTTATACTCTGTGGATAAATCATACCATGTGTATCTCAAGTTGAGATACACTCAATCACTCAATATATTCAATGACTAAGAACAGTATTAAAAGGTTCTCCGAGGCCCTCAAAAGCGAGCAAATGCCTACGCTCAGGCTGACACAAGATAAATGTCATGTCTGTGTTCCATCCTTGGGAATAACACCCACATTTGGGGGCAGGGGGCTGGGGGAGCAAATAGAAAACAAAGAAAAAGACAAATACTGTAATGACTCTTGAACTTACCTGCTGTAGAGGGTGGAGTGGGGGATGACGGAGATGTTAATGGGGAACTCGCCCCAGAGCCTGCTAAATAAAACAACAGTCTAGTAACTAAAGCTGTGACATTAAAATTCAACACAATCAGACAAGACAGAGTGTTGGAAACAGGCCAGCTTTATTGACTGAGTATCCAATCCTGCTTCCACTGAAATCTTGGGAAAGATTCCCATTCATATGAACAGTGTCACTCAGACCCAACCAGAACAGAGACTTAGCAGAGCACAGGATCAGAGGAGCTCCAAAGACATAAGAAGCACACTCAACAGTATTCCTCAATGGGACACATTTCTGTTGCTTAGACTGTTGGATTTCAGCGTCCAAATTCTGTTCTCCTTAAGAGTTGTGCCACTGCCTGGATGCCACCCCATTTCTCCTTATAAGAGATGAGTTTCAGTCAGTTGCTGTACTCCACAGGTTACTCTGACATCTGACTATTCCACAATAGTCTGCTTTTGGACACATTTTAGCCAGGCAAGTCAACTTGTACTAATCATTCCTTTTAACTAAATGAAGACCTGTCAAAGGTTCTGTTGTTTCAGAATTTGGCACTGAACCAGCAATTAAAGAGACAATTTTCTCATTCATCTTAACACCTTACTATGGAATACACATCACAACAGAGTTTCTACCTGAAAGCTGCATTATTAAACGGCCCAAATAACAGATAATATTATTATTCCACTCAAATGTCAAACAGAATAATGAGACTGATATTAATTTTTTTGGATGAATGGGGCAGAGAAGAGAGGACATGCTGCTTTATATTAGGCAGCTGAAAATCTAACACTGACAATATTTTTCAGTCTTAGATCTATCTATTATTAAATCACCAAAATAGTGGTATCAGGCTCTGGAAGTCCAGTATTAATGTGTAAACTGATGGTGACCCTGGATCTTTTAAGCCAGAAAATGACAGCAACAACAAAAACATTGAGATAGCTGTGTAGAAGCAAGCTCTTCTCTCTGTAGTTACCTGAGTTATTTGAGTTGCTGTATTTTGCTGAGTGTTCTTCCCCACTTTCATAGGCAGAGCGTTTTGACTTCTTTAAAACAGAGCAAAAGAAACAGAAGGTGTGAATGAATAACTACTTTCCATGATAAGGTTTGACTGACCCACAGATTTGTAACAACTATCCACTGGATCACATAAGGTTTTAATGCTCAACATCCCTCTCCCCGCACCCACACGTGCTCCCGCGATGACAACAGCAGCAAAGCTGTTCTGCACTCAAATATCTCCAGGCAAGCTAGTGGGGCAACTCCAGTGTTGTCTGACCACGAGGGAATGGTGGAAAACTGACCCACAAGAAGGCAGAGAAATGGAGGCAGCGGGCTGCAGGAGCGGGCTGAAAACAGCGGGCAGCAGGAAGCAGCAAGGCTGTCATCAGTGCATCGGGTGCTAACAAAGTCCATTCTCATAGCACAGCCTCAAACAGCTCAAACCAATGTGCAAGTCAGCTGCCATTGTAACTTAAAGCTCTGAGGAAGTGTGTTGCTCAGCTACAGAAGTGGAAACCAGAGAATGATACAGAAAAGCACAGGACAGGACAGAGCTGCGTACCTGTGGCTGTGCATACTAAACACTCAGAAAAGATACATGTCTTTTTCTGCCTGAGAAACCTGTTTAAAGATTGCTTACTTTTCTTGCTAAGATCTTCCTTTTCTTTTTTTCTTCTTCAGAGCCATGATGGGATTGAGCTCTTGTCAGCCTTCTGTGCTGGTGAATCTTCAAAATGAAAGTAAAACAGAAAAATGTTAAGATCTTAAATGTTCTCAGCCAAGGCATATGTTTGGGGTGCATGAAAACACACTGTAGTCACTCTGTATTTAGCTTTCTTTTTTTCATTTTCAGGTGTTTTTTTTACTGTTGCTGGTAGTGGGTGGAGCCTCATTACCACAGGGAAAATTTAATTCAGGAGCCACTGCCTGTGAAGCTGCACCACTTAAACCAGTTAAATTTCATACAGTCAACAGCTGTTCTACAGCTCCTCAGCGAATCTGCTGCTGAAAGCCTTTATCGCTTTGAGTGAGTAAAAACTCACTGTCCCCGTGTCAGAGTGGTAAGAGGAAATGGAATGTCTGTAGGAAATACAGTAAAGAAATGCAGACGTTACCAATTTCTGTTCTTCTGTTAATCGTTTCTCTATGCATTCCTTGGAGATTTTCAACGCCTCTTTTAGCTTAGTAGGAATCTAATACAGAAGAGGGGGGGGGAGGAAATCAAGCACAAAACATGATAAAGAAATACATAACTTGACTGCTCCAAACTCACCATTCATCTGATTCTGTTGCTCATCTAAAGTCCCAAGTGCTGATAATATTCCCTCAGGGAAGGAGAAAAGAAGACTCTAGATGCATGTTTTCTACGCCAAACCTAGCTACGGATCTAAAAGCAGGGACAAGGAAACACGGAATAATGGAAGGGATACTCTGATGGCAGGAACAGCTAACTGGTTTTGATACTCTGGTCACATCCCCAAACTGCCACAAGGCTGACAACACGAGACACACAGCACATGCCCTCCAGGAGAAGTGCTCTGGGGCAGCTCCCCATGGGGAGCAGATGTGGCTCACCAAAACTCCCAGCACTGGAGCTGGAGCTAGCAACAATGTGGTGATGGTCACACCTCGCAAAAATCAGTTTCCACAGGTCTTAGCAACTCATTTCCTCCCACTGCAAGGGACCCACTTTACTTAGCTGCCTCTGCTCATGCAAATGAGCTCCGTGACAGGAACAGCACTTGAACACTCATAGGTCACACCATGTCTCCCTCCTAAGGGGGGATATAACATTCTTGGGTACAATTCAGCACAGGAATCTAAATACTGATGGCAACTTCCATAAAGCCAAATAAAGCCAGCTCTCCTCTATCCCATCTGTCAATTAATGTATAGCTACCTACAGCCTGGTACTTCCACAAACATCAGCAAATCAAGATTCAACTCTACCTTAAACTGTGGTTTCTCAGAGTTTGTTAGCAGGACGTCACTGAATAATCTGTGAGTGGGAGAAAAAAAAGGGAAGGGGGGAAGGATTATTATTCCCAAGAGACAGGCAGAAGTGCAGCAACAACTACTACTGGTACCGTTTGCTTAACTTGCTCTTTCTCTTTTTCCTACTCTGTCCTCATCCCCAGGCTTTAGTTTGGGGTTTTTCCACAGGTTTTTATGTACTGCTTTTTATTTTCCAAGCATCACTATAAAATAAGCAGCACCCAGTCCTCAGAATGTACCCTCTGCTGACAGCAGAGTAAGCAAGACTGTGTGAAGTTTGCTGAAAGCTGATAGAACAGGTACAATTACCAAAGGCAGAGAAGGGTTTTCCCAAAACAAAAATGCCTTTTCTTTAAATGTATATGGATTCTTTAATGACAACAGATTACCAGGTACTTCATTTTAAATTGCACCTAAACAAAACCATCCCTCTTTATTAAAAAACCCTTCTTAGCACAACTGTTGTTTTAGTATTAGCAAGAATCTTGTGAAAGATCAATGGGTGAACTTCACATCAGAAAATATCTGCGTTCTTGTCTGTACTCTGGCAAAGACAACCAAAGCACATATTCATTCCAACGTTTTTGTTCTCCCCTCTATGGTATCAGCAGCAACAGCATAAATGATTAATCCTTCTCCATCCAAACCAAAGACACTAGAGGGCAATGGTAGTCTGAAAATAAACCAGTTAGTCCATTCCAAGATAGTTTGTTCTGGAGAACATACTAGAAAACTGTCCCAGAAAGAGACCTGAAGCCTGGCTCCAAGATAAAGATTTCAGAGATTTTTTTGTTACTGTTCATTAAGGAAAATTATCACAGGCCTATACTGGAGAAAACAAATGCGTCTAGAATCAAGTTTATAAAAACAGTATTCAATGAAAAATTCAGATACAAAACAAATTTTAAAAGATTTTTTAAAAATCCATGAATGTTCACCCGTGTTTTTGGGACATCATTCTGACCCAGTCTGATTACGTGTACTTGCAAAATTTAGCAAATTCACAGTCTATATGGTTATAATAAATAGAAAAGCTTAATAAGTATTTAAATTACATTAATTGTATCACACATCTACATAGAACACTTGTGAAGAGTGTTGGTAGGCAGTAAGGTATTATATAGACCTATATATCAGATACAGCTGGACATGGATTGTTTGTTCAACATCTTTTAACACCTGTAGATTCCAGTATTCACAACATTGTCTTATAGTATTTCTCCCCTGCTTAAATTCTCCTCTCTACCTCCCACTTTCTTTAAGAGCAAAGGAAGGGAAGAATAGAAGAAATTGAAGGCTGAGACAAGCCTGTAGTGACTCTTCCCAGGAAATGCAAATCTTGGAGCTTGCTCTAATTGTTCCATGTACCATGAGATCAGACCCAGATTTAGGTATGGGCAACCTGTTGTTTATAAGGTCATGACTCTGGCACCTCGTATTAAGAAAAAACAAAAGAACCCCCCACCAGGAGCTGTAGTTCTATGCTCAGCATGCTGGTGACATGTCACAGCACAGTGACAGCAGACAATTTCCCAGGTAATAGTGTCTCCTAATTGCAGCACTGCAGACAGGTATGAGCTTCAGCTCAGTCATGGATTGATACCACTCCCTTTCTGCATCCTAATCTTGCTCTGTACCTGCCTTTACCACTGTACTGAATCCCTGGGAAAACAGCCTGTAGGGAAATACACTCTGTCTATGCCTCAGAGAATGCCTAAGCCAACCCTGCAAGGAAACAGCCAGAACTTCTACATAACATTTCATGCCCAGACCCAGTCTAAATGTCACTGCTGAGCAAAGCAAGAGATCTATTTTGCTAGTCATAACTGATAGCAAAATCTACTGAAGTAGGTCTGAAGGGGACATGCAAAAAGACTCCTCATTCTAAACACTTTGAAACAATCTGCATGCGATCTCAAGCATGCCAGCACTACTCCAATAGCTGGATCAATGTAAATGCTAGTACCATGCTAAATAAAATGCACTCATGACAGCTCCAACACACTGAGCATTTACATTTACACTGAGCATCTATAAAGCCTATCAATTTGAAAGCTTAATTTGGGACACGCTACATCCCTCAGTATGAGGAGTAAATCCTTCTAAAAAGGAGCAAGAGCAAAAAGGTTCCTCCTCCTACTATAATTAAAAACATCACTATGAGTATAAAACAAGCAAAACCGGACTTACGGCATCTGTAAGAGCCGTGAAACAGTTGGCATGCCATTCTTCATAGCTTCACAGGTCAGAATGGATTCCAACACAGACACTACCAAAGAAAAAATAAGACAGAGCACATTTTTGCACTGCAGGATAGCAAACGATTTAGAATGAACATCTGGCACTGCTGCATGGTGTTCCCCTAAGCACTGCATCAGCTAGAAAGTGGTGAAGCTCCATGGCATGTGGTTTTTATTATAATGTTACTGTTACACATACAAACTTTTCAGGATTGTTAGACACGGGGCAAGGGAATCCAGACATCGAATTACTTAATACATACAGTTTTATCACTCAATTAAAAAAATACTTATTTGCTACATCTATTTCAGGATGAACACGTTTTCTGGGTTGTTCTGTGTTTTTTTTTAAATGTACTAAGTAATTCTTTGCAGTCACAGGCTGCAAAGCTGTTAGGCTGCTATTTCACAGCCCTTCAGCTTGGGTAAAAGGCAGAAGCACCCAGGAAGCTGAGACTGACATTGTCTCAATTGTATGCTCACCAACAAACACCGACGGTGCAGGAGGGAAGCTGTCTACCGGAATCGTATCTGGGGGTCTTCCATATGTCATTTCGTACAGCAAGTGCCCAAAGCAGTGTACATCAACACTTTCTAAACTCTGTAGAGAACAAAATAAAAACACAACTTGCTAGAACTAACCAATTTCTCACAACTGGTTTGAAAACATGCAATAACCCATTAAAGAAAGAGAGCGGTCTCTCATTTGAAAACAAAAAGAGAGGAACCATTAAGACAGTTTGGAACCACAACCATTTCCCTGCACAACTTCAGCTCAAATGAAATCTTTACACCTCAAGCAAAAGCAGCTACTGCTGTACATGATGATACAAATGGGACAGCAGCATAGTCGTGTTCTGTAAAAATGCAGAAAGTAGTAAAGTTCTCATACACAGCAGTTCAGAGCCATACATCGACACCAATCACAACCAAGCACATTTTCCTAGCTAAGTCAAACAGGAAAGAATGAGATTTATAATATGACCACCTGCCAGTCTACAGGGAGGGAGACAAAAAGACAGCAAAGATACATACCACACAAACCTTTCACTCCTCCTTAGGTTTGTACAAGCTGTACATAACCAGCTAAGCTCCCAGACAGCACATTTCCAAGATTTTAAAATCATGTTTAAACAGAAATGGCTCCTCTTACTGGAAGATGCTTAGAGCTTTGATGGCACTAACAGAGTTGGACTAACCATGAACTTTTGATCGTTTCTTTTTCAACACAGTAGAACTTGTTTAGCAAGGTCAGCAAGCCGCTGCCTCGTGGTGCTGTATGGAATTTATTACAATGAGCACTTAAAGGCAGGGCAAGATGCTGACTAGAAGACTATTGCTGCAACAGGACAAGGTTGTTTTCATATTTTTGTAGGAAGATAGCATTTTGCTCTCCAAGCCTGCAGTTAAGAGGCACCCTTCAAACAAACACAGAACCGCTTTGAATAGCTAGATGTGTGAAGCCTCTAATCAATATTCACAGTCTCCACCAAAGACAAGGCTGACGACTACTCCCAGCTAAGACCAAATAATAAGCGGCGCTCATTGCACAGAAATACAGGTGAAAACGTGCAGTAGACAGTATGCACATTCCTATCAAATACACCACCAGGGTGGGAAGAGATCTTAATTGCTGTTTACCCCTACTTGTGCCAGTGCTGCTGTCACAAAAACACTCACCTGCTCTCCGCTCCTATCTGCTTACCTTTGCCCTCAGCCTCACTCCATGTGCTGCAACAAACCTCTGTGCAGCCAGACATCGATTTGGAGGAAACAGAAAAGGGAGTTGATGGAGAAAAGCTCAGATCAAAGGAAGGAGGTTGAGAGAAGGGTTTTTTTTTTATTCTAGTCAGTTCTCCACAAACAGAAATTGAGGATAAAGGGATTCATAAGAATCAGCTGAATCAATTGACTAAATCTTACATTAATTTTCCGAAACTGTGAAAAGTATGATCGATAAAATGATGGAAGTCCCAACAAGGAATTTTCTAGATCCAGTAACTTGCAGGTGTCCCCATCCAGCATCACATTGGCAGAGTGAAGATGGCCATAAGGAAATCCTTTCTCATGCAAGAATTTTAACACCTGAAAAAAATCCAATGCAGAAACTGCTCTGATCATCTCAAGATCTTAAACGCTCCAACACTAAAGCAGATGCATAATAAATGTGGTCCCTATTTGTGATGCTTGCTCAACTTGATCTTCTATCTACATTGTCTTTGGCTGACTATTCATTTCCATCTCACTGGTAACATTTCTCACAAAACAAACATTTGATGATGATCCTCAAAGCAAACTTATGGACACCTCCCAGTGAGATCTGGAAGCTAAAACTGACAATTCTACTGAATATTATAGTTTGCATTTAAGAAGAAATCAACAAAACAATCACGAGAATGAATTTATGATACATGTTCTGCAGGATATGAATTACTACTTTACCTTTTTCCCCAAGGAAAAAAATACAGTATCACCTCTCTCCTACTTAAGCTCCACACATACCAACTTTTTTTTTCTTATGTCAAACATGGCCTCACACACACACATCTAAATTCAACTCCCAGCAGCTAATCTCAATTTACATTTAGCTTTGAAGTCTGCTACTGAAATAAAGCTTGTGTACTCAAAAGTTGGTCTACTTTTTCCAGTTAAACCTGTTACCCTAAAAAAACCTAAATCATGAAGGCTGATAAATATATTTTAAAAAAAAAATTACCTCTAATATTTGCCTTCCATATGTTTTTATTTGCTGAAGTTCAAGACCTTGAATTTTTTTAGGATTGCAATACTTCTTCAGGAATGGGTCTCTTGGCTTTGCCTTTAAAAGAAACACACATATCAAGTATCACGCTCAGAAAAGCCAGTAATTGTCTGAGTTTGCTCAGCAATAGATAACAGTTTTATGAAAGACATCCTGTGGTAGGAAAATATCCTACCATTGGTGAGGGCAGGCAGGGTGGCCTTACCTTATAAATAAGGTCCTTTAGCGTCCCTTTTTCACTGAACGGTCTAATAACCAGCGCTGAAGATTCATTGGCAGTGGCAAAAGTGATTTTGTAAATATAAGGATGCTACCAAAAGAAGAAAGTGCAAGTAAGTTTTAGGTGACAGATTCTGTAATTCATTTTTGGTCAGTTCATGAGTAAGAAAAGATCTGCCTGAACTGTGTATTTAACGTAATAAATTGGATTCTGTCAGTGACATTTGCTCAAGTCAGTCTTAACCTGGAGCAAATGCAAAGAACTTCTCAAGAACATTGTTCAATTTCCACATAAGTAATTTAAAAAAAAAAATAAAAATCCATCATCTTTTTTTAAGAAAACATACTGGCAGTTGAAACAAATGAAGAATCCAGCCCCATTAATACTTCTACATAAGCAGC
Organism: Jacana jacana; assembly: GCA_013400555.1. Taxonomy (NCBI): domain Eukaryota; kingdom Metazoa; phylum Chordata; class Aves; order Charadriiformes; family Jacanidae; genus Jacana; species Jacana jacana. The sequence continues at coordinate 159,564 of VZTM01037194.1, read as the reverse complement.
TTTACTGCAGGTTTAAGTCATGCTAAGCTAATAAATTCATTCATGGTTTTATACAACTATGGCATATAATAGCTGTCGTAACAGTTTCATGTCTTCAGAAATTATTATAACGACTTCCTGCAACTTTGTGAAACCAAATGAGACAGCACAGTCAGAAATAAATTACACATGCAACACAAGCTTCAGTTGAAATGACAAGTTAGGAAAAGACCCCCTGTTCACGTCCTAGTTTAATAGAGCAGCTTCAGTGTGGTTTGGGGGTTGAACAGCCAGGTTCTCAGCCTCTTCTGTTGTGTACAGCTGCCGAGTTCCAAGACAGCACAGAGGTTTACCAGCCTTTTCAGCAAGTCTCTCACATGCTTAACATCCTGAAAGATAAACTCCTTTTGGAGTCAAATGCCAGTTTTTTCAGAGAGAGACGCCTCTTGGCTGTATAACGTGGTACTGCACAGGAGCTTACATTGTACAGCCTCCCTTGTACCTCTACTAAGATATTCCTTTTGAAAAAATATTAACATTCATTGCACAGCCTTATCCACTGCTGCCTGAAAATAACCTCAGCACGTGGGTTAGCAATTACACCTAGACAGCATGGTGCTAACAGCCTAAAAGTGCTCAGGAGCCGAAATAAAAGCTCCTGATCTCACACTACTGCACAAGAGGACAAAAATACAATTAACCACAACTCTGAATCTCCTGTAATAACCCTGCAGGATTATTATTTGTGCTGAGAACGTGTTATCTCATATTGTGTGGAAAATGGAATTAAAAGGTTCACCCATCTTTAAACGAAAGCAACTCTAAAATTACAAACTATGCCTGCTAGGCCACATGTGCTTTTGCAAGATCAGTCCTTGACAAGCATTGTTGTGCCAGCACGATTTCAAAGTCTTCAAGTAATACTCACAGAACAGGAAGAAAGAAGTTTCACAGCATACTGTAAGTCTTTATCAGACAAGTATTTATCAGGGCCAAGATCAGCCTGGAAATAAATAGGAAGAGAATGGCATCATAATAGATGTTGCATTCCATAAAGAAAGTGTAATCAGTACTCTCACAAATTAAGGCAGCTGCTTGAAAGTACTTTTTGAAGTACAAGCAAGGAAATTACACATACAGAAAGAAAGTTGAAGAGGCTGAAAAAGGCCATGGTTTCACAATACAAAGAGTCTGACAGTAAATAACTATTATTGCCTCCTTCCTCCCCCATATCTGATATGCATTACTACCACTGAATGGACTCTGCCAACCCCAACTCTGCAACTGTGTGCGCTGTGAACTGACAAGGCTTAAATCCCCACCTTCTTCCTCTCCAGCAAAAAACCCCTTCTCTCCTCCCGCAGGCTTCAGTGATATCTGCTCTGCAGTGAAGTCTCTGACACAATTAAGAGGGCAGTGCATTCCAGCAGAGGAACACAAGCAAGGGTTTAGCAACAACAAAGTATTTGGTGACAATACAGGTCCACCTTAAAGGAGCAGCTCATGTTTCTCTCACCTGTTCGCTTCTCAGTAAAACTAAAGACTCGAGAAAGGAAACCCACCACTTTGAAAAGGGTCACCTTTCAGTGAGCAAATCTATACTGTGGTCAACATCATTACAACTGAAGAAACAGGGATGCAGGAATGGGAGCAAATGACCAGGCACAGAAACTTGCAAACTGGATTTGCCATCAGGGGAAAGAAATAGGAAGTTCCCACACCACACATCCTCCTAAGGGTGTTCAAGGCTCTTTCAAAGCATGAGCTCTTAAGTCTATCTCTCTGTCCCTCACACATGGCGGTCAATATAAATTAAATAAGCCAGGTTCATGAAGAAAGACTTGAGTAGGAGATGAGAGTGTATATACCCAGCTTAACATTAGCCGTTCCTTTGGTTGATTCTTAGTCTTCATTAAGAAGTATTTCTTACGTATTCGCCAACCTACAAAAGAAGAGTCATCAACAGCTTTAATTAAAACACTACTAAACCACATGGTTACAGGCAGGACAAGGGTTGTAAGCAAAGAAAGTATTGTAATCTTAGGGAAACTTGTATAGTTGGAAAAAAATACCAGGCAAGTTTTCATGCATAGGTGCTCTTCTTACCTATATCTTTCAATGGTTCTACCACTTCCCACTTTGGCTCTGAGCGGAAGAACATTGAAACATGCTGTAAGGCAATTTCTGAAAAGAAAAAAGCCAAGTTTTAAAGAGGCTATTTAAGATAATGATCCACATGTTAGGTAAGGCTCAATGCCAGAAGGAAGCCTGCAGGGATTCAGATTGAAACTCAGCAAAATCACTTTGAAAGGAAATCAGATAAAAGCACAGAGGGCGTTTGCATTTTTAACCTGAACTCAAATCCACAGAGAAAACAGAGAAAGCATCGCCTTCTAAAAAACTTAGCTGATTGAGTGTGCATTCTCAGTACTAGATCTACGTTTCCAAGATCAAATCCAAAGCCTTCCCACCACACTACATTAGACCACAAAATGCTTCTGCTATTTCTGTAAAAGTGCTAACTTTTACGTCTCTTTGATGTGCGCCTGCGTTGGCATTACTGCATGTGAACCAACCCGTTCTGTTTCACTGGGTGGTAACCTGCCCTTGTCTGTGCAGGCAAAGGCGTTTTGCTAGCTATCGTAATCCAACACATATTTCAGGGGAGAGGGGGAGGTCACCTTCTGGTTACTGAATTCTCCCACAGCAGGGAACACAACTGGCTTATTCATGAAACCATTTGAGGGGAAATCTCAGTGAGAAGTGGTGACAGCAGAGGAAGAAAGGGAATCACACCAACGGGGAGTTTTCTGTAACCACAGCAAAAAGGTAAGGATGCACTGATCTTTCTGCACTCTACCTTCTCTCTCCCAAAAGAGGCTAGGAAAAGGCAGAGAACAGAGCAATAAATATCAGCTCACTGCTCCAGTATTTAAAAAATGACAAACTGATAGTCTTTGTAAAGGCCATCAGCAGTGACTTCATTGCTACTAACTTCCCTGCAACTTGCTGAAAAAACAATTGTGATTAACACAGAAGTCACAGTGTCTCCCAGAGCCTTTCAATCGCTTGCTCAGCATTAGCCAGACAAACTGTGTCCTTAAAGAGTTACTAATAATTTACAACTCCTCCACAGCTTATCATAAACATCCGGGAAATGTTCTTTGCAACTTGAGGCTGGAGATATGAGAATGTTACATAAAGGGAGAGCAAAAAGACAAGTGAAAAGGAAACAGTAAGTTCCTGCTTCAGTAACCTCTGCTTTTATGAAAACAAGCTTTGCATTTTGCAAAGAGTCGGTTTGCCCATGAACCAAATCTACGCAGTGGGTTTCATCACTAAGAGGAAGTGCTTTTTTCAGTCTATAAGACAAATATTTAACAATTTCTAGTGGCTGAAGCTGAAGTCAGACAAAGTCAAAGAAGAAACATATAATAATGAAGAGAACTGATCACTGAGCTATCATTTTTAGGGATGTGGTGATTTTTTGTAGTTGGAGGGGGAGAGGTTGTGTGACCTATTCAAGCCTTGAAAAAGTACTCAACCTAACTCAGTTCTAGGAAGTCTCACAACCCAACGTGACAGCAGGTGCCAGACAAGATGACCACAATTGTTCCTGTTGATTTGAAAAATCTCAGAACCATGATGAATACAAGTTGCAGCATTCAGAAGACTGGCTGGTTTAACAGAATGCAGAGCTGGCAAACTTAATTCCACCCCACACTATGGTAGGCAATTTCCAAACACCAACCATCCTCATTTGCCACAAACTCTGAAAAAGTAGATGTCACTCTCACCAAGCCTCTCACCCTCCCAAGTTCTGCTTATATAGATCTTGACCATCATCACTCCTTTAGGTTTGACAATTGCAGCGTGATTTATGCGGAGTAGGAGAAACATTAGCATAAATAATGACATGCAGAGAGTGGTAATTTTGAAGGTTGTGCCCCCCCATCTGGCCCCTGTGCTTTAATGGAAGCATTAATGGAAGAGACACAGTTTTGCAATTCCTCACTTACCAGTGTAATTTACAGAATAGCTGTTTGGGTCCAAGAACTTTTTTACCAATTCACAGTTAGACAGGATGTGATGGGTGGTGATTACATCGAGATAGGCCTGGAGTCCCTTCTGTCTTTCAGCTATGAATTCACGCTCCATATTCCCAATCAGTTTTTTTGGAGGAAGAGGTAGACTTAGAGTTGAGATCTTAAAAAGAGAGGAAAAATTACTAACCTTGCTCTCAAAATGCCTTGGAGATAGAACCTAGCAGCACAGAAAGTAAAAGAAACTCAGCAGCAAGCTAACTACTGGATAGCTCTTTTTGTACTGTGTACATACGAGCTTTTATGCTTTTTCTAAGTATGTTGTCAGGGTGAGCAGTCAGACAACAGCTCACATCCCACTGTGAAGAGATTAGTAAGTGGAACAACACTGAAAAAGCGAGAAGATAATTTTTTGCTAGTGAGTCATGCATCTAAGAACACTGCACAAAACTTTCAGGTACTAAATGGCTATAATTTTCAGCCAAATATGTCTATGATGTACCTCCACCACAGCACAAAACCAATGCACATCACACCATTTTCACCAGATAAGATTTATGCCTTTTTATTTCATGAAGTGCAGATGAATAACTTCCCTTTGCCTCCACTGCCTTTATCAGTAATTTAAAGCTCCTCCTGTCAGCATTTGAAATCTGTACTTTCAACTACGGCACAACTTCTCCATTTACTCTTCTGAAATGATTGCTGTCCAGTTTTTAAACAGCTATATATCTTTCCATCTAGCAGTAGCTGGAGTGTACCAGGGGATGTGCAGGAGTTTTATACTGACAGAACCGATCCAAAACTTGAGACGAATGTCAGAGAAACGCTTCAAAATGGGACGACGAAAAAATGTAGAGACATTGAAAGCCTTGTGTAACTCAGATCAAAGAGATCAGCTTTGGAAAACAAAACTAGGTTGCATGCAGTGTTTACGTTCAATTACATCATGTGAATTGCCAGAGTAATGTTTTCATGTTGTTAACTCCTCCTTGTCCTGTATCAAAGCAGGACATCAAAGCACCTGCCGTGGGTACGCTGAGTCTCCAAGGGAGTTATCTATAAGAAGTATGTGCTGCAGGAATCAATTACACCAGATGCAATAACCTCATTTCTAAAGCAAACAGTTCACCAGGGAGAAGACAGTGACTTTTGGTGTTTGAACAACTTACATTTTAACTAGTGGAAAAAGTAAAGGATTAGTTCAACAAACTGGGGCAGAAGTAGCAATCCCTCTTTTTTCCTCCTTTTGAACACAGAACTTGTTCCCCCCACCTCACCATAGCACTTCTACTTCTGTTTCTCACTGCAAGTCATGGGCTAAAAAAAGATCTAACTATGCCTGAATTACCAATGTTAATAAAAAACGTATCCAACCCACCTAGCGTTTTTTCATGCTCTTCTGCACCCAAGTGAAAGAAAAATACATCCAGGAATAAACCCCAAAGCAACAATCTATCACTTAAAACTAACCTACTGAATGACTGGCTGTGACACTGGAGGCATACAGCACCTTCATTTGCAGGCTGCTGTTATTTCAATTCAAAACCAAGCTTCTAAACAAAACCTAAACCCATTTCTGGTATTACTCACTTGAAAAGCATGTCAATTCACAATCACCTTTACCTTCTTGACCTAACAGCCATGAGATACCATCAGAGGGAACAGGATTCTGGTTCAGATGTTTTCAAACTGATTCAAAAATTACTTCAATAAACCACACATCTGCTATTTTTCAGCAGAAAGTAACATTCACCCCCAGTTTTTTGTAGCTATCATCTGCCAAAAAATGCAGCACAGTGAGAACACTGTCTGCCACTCAAGAACACCTCACTGAGGATCTGACCTTGCGAATACCTCACATGCTTTCAAACACAAGTGGTACTTCTCAGTGGCCCCAGCCCAGTGCCAGAGCCAGGATGGGCTTTGCCACACAAGAATCTGCTAATTAACATTCTTATCTTCAAACCACAGCCTGCTCAGGAATATCTGCCCAAAAGCTGCAATAAAATGCTTCACAAAAGCCAGATATCTTTCTGTGAATACTGTACCAGTAAGTGGATCACTTAACAAAATAGATGAGCAGCCAATGATCTCCACATATCTCTGTCAAACAAGTGAATAGGAAGAAACACAGGATGGTCTGGAAGGAGCTTTTCAATCCAGGACACAGCTAAGGGTTCAGGGAATCCGGCTTGCAATTTTCTGATGCAGATCAGGACCACAGCTAAAGGCCTCGCATTGTTTCCAAGGCGTTTGGAAAGGCACCCCCTCACCTAGACCATGGGGAAATTCTCGGTCCTTACTATTATTGCACAGGTAGCACCAGACCAACAGCAGAGAAGGTGCATTCCGACTCCATTGCAGCCATGTGCTCAAACACAACCACCCAAACCTGCAGAGAAGTCAATTATGCTGCAAGAACTGGAAGAACTTGAGGCTTTACACCCAAAAGAAGCTCCAGCAGTTTTTCCAGTTTTGAAGAAAGGAGATTGGGTTTTGATATTTTCTGATTCCTCACTGCTTTATATCATTGTTTTGTTTTGGGGTTGATTTTATTTTAGGGGTGGGTTGGTGTTTTATTTGCTTGGAGTTTTGTTTATTTACTTGTTTACTCTAATTTCAATGTACACAAGATGAGAGTTTAAAAACAAGTCATGGGACCTGAATAGTGTGATGAAATATTGTTGCTCAGAGTTCTGGTTGGAAAGAACTGAGGAGTGTTGCACATTTTAACAGATCAGAAAGCTCCAACTCCAGCATCACAATGAGCATTTTATTAAAAACTCCAAAACAGTAGAAGAAAAGAGCAACTTTAACATGTTTCTCGCCAGCTACTGTCTGCTGTCTCTCAAGCCCTGGCGTGAGGAACTAGGCTAGAGGAGCAGTGGTGCTTGTCAAAAGCAGAGTTGTGCACCTTTGGTAAAGGCTTAAAACTCTCTTCCTGCCCTTCTGCTGGGCACGTTATGAAGAATTACACCTCTTCTGCAGCAGTCTGTACTAGCCAGAAAAGGCTGTCTCCAAGCTGAGATACATATTTGCTTTTCCAGACCATGGAAAGCAAAACCAGGAGTTTGAAAATCAAGGGATGAGCAGCAGTTTCCACTGAAGGAGACCAAGCCCTAATGAACATGGCCTGTTAATTTAGCTGCCTTCTGCATGCCCTCCTATCCAAGCTAGAGGTTTGTCTTGATGATTCTGTTTCATCTTTTCTATCTATCCAAGCAGCTGACATTTTTGTCTCAGATTTTAGTATCTTACAGCTGCAAAATCTCTCTCCCTTTTCAAATTCCTCCTTGTCCCACTCTGCAAGTTGCTGTCAAATCAATTACTGAACCCTCCACTTGTATCATTCACCTCTGCCTCAGATACAAAGGTCTTTTCTTTCTGTCCTACATCATATGTACCCTATTTACCTTCACTTTCTAGACCTTCCACCTAGGCTCACCCTCTCAGTACCTGCCAATTCTAAATTTTAAGTCTTAAAGGTCCATTGCCTTTTCAACTAAAGCTGCCTCATTTGAAAGTTAAATGAGGAGGCAACAAAGCTTTTTCATGCCTTAACATATTCTATTCCCCACGGTTAAGAGCTCGTTATAGATGGCTGCAAAAGTGAACTCTTTCTTCTTTTTAAAACTTTCTCAAAATTCTCTCTCTGATCTCTATCAAAACTTGACTCTGGTTAAGACTACAATGGCCACTATGGGCTGTGACGAACAGGTACCATCTCACTGCCCTCTGTTCCCATGGGGGTTTATCTAATCTTAAATCATGGATTTCTCTGGAGCAGGAGGGGTCTTTGTGTTGCATCTATTCAGCACATCACACAAGAGGTTTCTAGGTCACAAAAATCAAGTTCCTACGTGCCACTGCACACTCAATAAAATAATTCCACAATGCAACCATGTTGCATCTGATGAATTATGACTAGTTTGCCCCCCATCCACCTCTCACCACAGGAATCAGTTACAGCAGACTATCAGAGTGTTTTCAGACTATTCAACATCCTTCATGTTTTTGCCCACTGAGGTTCATCAAGCAGGTAGCTGATTTGACTGGGGGGCAGGGGGAGGAAAGCAGGCAGTATTAAGCTCTTGAATTTATGCAACATTTAACGGGGGGGAAGAAATTAAAAATCATAAAAATTTCTCCTTAAACCGCAAAGGCATTCACTTTTTACCCTGCTTGCTTGGCACTATGGAAATCTCAAGTAACAAGTGTCACCCCTGTAGATGCTGGTCACTGCAGCTTCCCCCTTTTTCCCAACCAAACTCATATGCCCTGCTTTTTCCCACACAAACTAAAAAGAAATAATTGTCCTAAAAAGCAAAAGGAAACACACAGTAAGTCTAGTGTTTAACTAAGGAACGCTTTCCAGTGATACAGAAAACCATCACATGAGAAGCAGCATCTGGTAGTGCTTTTAGACAAACATAAATAATGAGACACATAGCACTTCAGTGTTGAATTTATAAGGTTGGTATGTGCCTTGGCTTTCTTTAAATCAAAGGAGGAACAAATAATAAACACATAAAACCGGAACAAGTCACGGTACTGAAGGAAAAGATTCAGTATCTGCCAATTTCCTCCACTTCTATATTTGCTGGTCCTGCTAATGCTAAAATTAAAGTTTTACAAGAGAAAACATGAGAGTGGAAGGTATACATTCAAGTTAAATTTGAAGTCACAGTTTCTCTTAACAGCTATTTGAATTTGTATTTTTTCTTCACTGCACTATAGAAAAATATCACAAGTCACTTTAAATATATCCTTCTAAATGACATTTTATATATATATATCAAGGGTGAAAGTTACCTGCAAGCTATTATTAAGCAAGTCAAAGTCACTGTATCGCCTCACAATCTGCAAAATATAAAGACAAAGTTCAGGAAACATATTACTTTCCCATTAGCATTTTACTCTTCAAAATCCCATCAGACAAAAGTAGTATACATTTATAATAATCTTTTTTTAACCATTTTTGTACAAACACATAACTGCTGGTTTTGTCACATTGCCAGAGAGCAAAGAGAAGTTCTTATTCACATCTTGACCAGATCAAAAATGCATTTCTAAACATTTTCTTCAGTTAAAAAATATTTGTGAGCAAAGCTGTCTGCAAACAAAGCATTTTTGCCATATTAGATGCAATAGCTTTTGATAGTCACCTTAATTACTACTTCTAGGTTTTGTTGGTCGTGTGTCAGCAAGGCTGTGATTTTAGCACTGAGGACAGCTTTTGAGACTAAGAAGGATGGTTGTAACAACACACAGTAGTAACATGACAGACAGCTTTCCTGGAAAATTCAGAATAGCAGCAGACAACGTGCCTTCTGCAGCTGGCAGCAGTACTGGTTTTCTTTTAGTTTTTGACCAAAAGTATTCAAGCACTTCACGTTCTTAATGCCAAAACAGCACTTCCTTCTCCAGCTCAAAATAAAAATCTAGAAAGAGGCCATTTTCAAATTCTTCCTAAAAAGGTATCTCCGGTTTAAGAAATCCACAATGTAAGAAATTACCTGCCAGCTGTTTTCTGCTGAAACTCCTCTCTGAACACGGATGATGTATTCCTAATAAAAGGAAAAAGTTATTAGAAGTGAGAACTAATGAGCTGAAGAAAGTTATTAGGTGCTTCTCCAAATATGACCACTATGCAAACAGGAAACATTCAGAAACAGAAAATTCAGACCCAGCAAAGTGCCACAGTGAAGGTCAGGGCTGGCTTTGTCTGACCCATCACTACCACCACTGTTTCCCGCTGCTTCTCGGAGTAGAAGGCAAATAGAGGTCCGAGAGCTTGGAGACCTGTGAAAGGTTTGAACAGTCTCCTTAGTTATGGACAAAGATGGTAAGAGCATATTCACCACACATCTCTAGTGACAGCAGCTAAAGAAGACTCTCCTCACCTCCAGTATCTAACAAGGAGCCCCCAGAAACCACTGCTGCCACCATAACAGAAGGACATGCCAGTAAATGCCCACAGCTGCCCAATCACAATTATTTTTGTACAATAAAGGTTATTACAAAAGCTTTGGGGTGCACTTGAGTAACTAGAACGTATCTAGCCTCTCATTATGGTAATTCTTCATTTATAATGTATGCTTAATATGAATCATTTACGTTAGCTATGCGGATAGATCTAAATCTCAGTGAATCACTTTTAAATTTTAAGAATTAATGATTCTCCCACCACAATTACATTCATAAAGCAAAATTCTTTTCAGTCTCTTCATTTTGAGCTCCACTGAACCTTGTGTAGACCAATACCTGGTCAATGCAGCAATATCATAATTTGATATCTATCTAATTATCTCAAGAAGATACACCAAGTATTTTGTACACCTACTCAGACATTCTTCAAGGAGGCTGTGATTTTGTTTACCCCTACTCTGTTTACGTTTGAAAACAGCTCTAAAAACTCTTTGACATTTTAAAGACCATAAAAGAGACAAGTCCTTTTCCTAGAAAGCCTATGATCTCCATTTTAGATATTGTTTAATTAGCAAGGAAATAAAATTAAGTGCAGTAACATATACTTCCTTTACCTTTTGCATACACGAAGCTTTATAAATGCAGCTCTTTATTACACAGATAACCCCATGGCCACATAATTTACATTGAAAAACCTGAAAATGGAGAGCCAAAAAGCAAGGTGCTGCCTGAACAAACGCAGCTCAACACTGAAGAGAGATGGAGAGTTGGCAGTCAGAAGAGGGGGAAGAAGCCCAGGAGGTACCTATGCTTTTACACACTTTCCTTCCCACTGTATTAGTCTGACAATGCAGAAGAGCTCACGTCCCCAGCGCCTTTTAAATACATTCATCTCTGCTGTGCTTGGCCAGGAGTGGCAAGGACCCACCACCAGTGCTCCCAGTACCAGCAAATCCCCCTGGCTGCCTCCTGGAACAAGGCAGGTCGGTCCCCACACCTTCAGCTACAAAATCCAAAGCCAGAACTAGAAATTCTACAACAAATCCAAGCTCCAGCCATGGCTCACAGTCTGTCTAAGCCAGGACATGGGAAAAGCTCTTTGCAGCCGTGCCAAGTGAGGCGTGAGCACCCACCCAGTCACTGCCTGCGGCACAGCAAGCATCACACGGGAAACTGTTATTCAGCTCAGATGACTTCATTCGCCCGGGTACAAACTTTCAAACACATTTTATGTAAAGCGACGAATAATTTCCCAATTTCAAATGCCACCTAATTTTGCTGAACTGCTTACACCAACAGGGGTATTACACAAACCAAAAGGACAGACCAGAGCATTACGCATGGGTTTTTTTCAGATATTAGAACTAATGCTGCATTCAAAATTATCATGAATAGACAATAATGAAAAAACAACAAATAAACAAAGGCATGTCACAGAATCACAGAATACCAGGGATTGGAAGGGACCTTGAAAGATCATCTAGGCCAATCCCCCTGCCGGAGCAGGAACACCCAGACCAGGTCACACAGGAATGCGTCCAGGCGGGTTTTGAGTGTCTCCAGAGGAGACTCCACATTTCATAGAATCATAGAATGGTTAGAGTTGGAAGGGACATTAAAGATCACCAAGTTCCAGCCCCCCTGCCATGGGCAGGGACACCTCCCAGCAGACCAGGTTGCTCAAAGCCCCATCCAGCCTGGCCTTGAACACCTCCAGGGATGGGGCATCCACAACTTCTCTGGGCAACCTGTGCCAGTGTCTCACCACCCTCACAGGAAAGAATTTCTTTCTAGTATCTACTCTAAATCTCCCCTCTTCCGATTTAAAGCCGTTACCCCTTGTCCTGTCACTCCACTCCCTGACAAAGAGTCCCCTTCCAGCTCTCCTGTAGCTCCCTTCAGATACCGGAAGGCTGCTGTAAGGTCCCCCCAAGAGCCTTCTCTTCTCCAGGCTGAACAACCCCAGCTCCCTCAGCCTATCCAGCACCTTGAGTTTATATACCACATTTGCTTATTCTGTAACAATAACTCTATCTGGCATGTACCTGCATACCAACTAGGTAACTCACTTAATTGAGTGTTTGATCTATGAAGTAGTATAAATTCAGCTTTCCAGTTAAAAATCCGCTATGGGCATTTATTAGTAACTTCTTTCAGGTATTGTGAAGCATCTTTTGGTTTTGGAAATTGCCTTCAGAACCACACAGAACTAATATTCCTCATTCAAATGAAATGAAATTAAAAGCTTGTGCACTGAAAAGCATAAATATACCACTGGATGCAAACAAGGTAGGGCACATCAGAGAATGCCTCCATAGATTTAAATTCTCATTTAACATTTATCACCATGAAAAGTAGGCAGTAGAAATCAAGAATTATGACTATTCCACACGAGAAGCAAGCCAAGCAGCAAAGGCAATACTTACCAGATAGCATTATCTTATGTGGTCAACTTTAATTCATCCAGAATTTATTTACTGAAGTTTCCTTCCAAGGCACAATGCTGCTCAGGCAAAAATGCTATTCCATTTTCTAAAATTCACCTAAAATATCCTTTATCATCCACAGCTATCAAATATCTACAGCAATTTTGAACCATCTAGCCTTGAGTACAAACTCAAGACTAGTAAGCATGAAAACCAAAGTAATTTAAAATACTTAACGTCCCAGAAACTTAGATGGAAATGACAGAAATCCAAGATCTCACAAACCAAAACCACGTAACGACCACAAAATGGAATTAAAGTGTGTTTTTTCAGGAAGTCAGCCTCTCTCAATATTCTCTTCTCCTACCTATTTGAAATTATAATGAAGGCATTTTCTTGCAAAACAAAAGGTCCAAATCCTCACAAATAGTAACCCAATTCCACAGAGCAGACTGCAATTCAACCAGTGCAATTACCTTTGGAAACTGTGCAGCAGAACCCAACAGACACCTGGAAACCCACATTCACCACAAACATGGTTTTTCCTGGTTTTTGATTATTGCTGCATTTTGGGAAGTAGAAAAAGGCTACTTCACACACAGGCCAAAAATTGCAGCAACTGCTTATTCAGCAAGTCTCAAAGGAACATTGGCCATTCCTCTGAAAAACCACATCAGTGATGATTCACCATGTTCGGTCATTCATCTTTTCGAGGATTTTGAAAGCAGCAGTTATTACTCAATCCCTTGTAGCACTTACCCTTTATCCAGTGATTAACCTTTTATGTTGTACCCCAAGAAAATGCTCCAGGGCAGGCAGAACACACAAATTCACTAGACAACCACCAAAGTCCCTTATGGAGTACTACCACTCAGATCAATATGACAGTCTCCTCTTCTGCAGAGCCTAGTGACAAACAACCCAGGGCTCAGAGCTCATTCACACAGTAAGACTATATTTAAAACTAGATTTGGGTCCCAACTGTTTTTTTCCACACAGACTGGAACATTTTCCCATCCGGTTCTGCTTTGGCACACGAAAGCACTAATTGAGCCCCTTCTTTACACCATGGGTTTCACAAGAGAGCATCACTCTCCAGCCATGGTCCTTAGTTCTGTCTGTATGGAGAATCTAATTCCCCACCACACTCTCTCATCGGTGCTGACCGTAACAAAGAATTGGCCACTTCAGCACTACCTTGGCAATACAAACAATGAAAAAGCATAAATGGTCTTCTGTTGGGTTTTTGGTTGGGTTTATGGTTGGGTGTTTTTTTTCCCCTGAAGCTGATAATGAGATTGAAAGTCAAAGAATAGCTCTTGTAGAAAAGCCACAATAATAAATACAACACCATTCTCTGCCATAGGTACACATAACCAGCAGACCCCAGTGTGCCAGTGAGAAGCTGATACTTCCTATTGCCTCCGCAGGGCACAGGCTTGTCTTGGGATTGTAATTAGCACTGCTGATATATGCTTCCCATAAGACCAAAGAGGAGCTTTCAACTCTGCAAGGAAAAACCCTAAATGCACAAAAGGCTTTATTACTCTGCCAAATTCCGTTTTGTTTAGGAAAAAAATCTGAATTACAACAATTTTCTTCTGAGACAGCTTGATTTGAGAGTGGGACTGAGATTGTGCCCAGAGGAAATCAATGGCGGCGTAAGGAAAACAGACAGGCACGCTCAGAATCGTTTCTGTTTAGCTGCATCATCTAACACAGGAAAACACGATGGCCTCAGAAGTGGCTAGCAATTACCAGAGTTCACTCCTGCTGACAATGTTAGGGATCAACAACCAGGCTCAGCGAGCTCTAGGTTAGCTACACTCAGGCAGAAATTCCCATAGCGTTTTTCACTCCCACACAAATGACTCAAAATCATCCCTCCCTATGACTCAGTTTACCAAATAACTTCAAAGGAGCCCTAACAGCTGTGAGTAGCCAAAGAAAGGTCTCCGCTTGCAGGACAACCTCACGCTACCGATCTTGTCAGTGGGCAGCAAGCTCACTGGCAGCAACTACACTGGAGCCAGCAGCCAGACGGGACATAAACCCCTTCCCTCACAGAACCTCCCTGAGCCCCTCCAGACTCCCACACAGGGAAGGTTTCTACGTCTGCTGCTCCTCCTGCCAATACTGCCAAGCCAGATCCTGCCACAACCGTCATATTCCAGCAGCAGCAGCTCAGCACAGATTTTTAAAGATGCCAAACAAAGTGGTCTCATCTATAGGATCATTTCCTGGCTGCTCCAATCGGTCAAGAAAGCGGAAACGGGTGCTGGGAAGAGGAGGTCGGGGGCAGGGAAAGCTGTGTGACCCTGGCTGCACACTGTCATTTCCTAAAATCTTCTTCCTACCTACAGAATGCTGGATAGAGTTTCTGGAAAAGAGTTATTTTGCAAACGTCCACATGGATCAGTGACAACCGTGCTGCATTTCTCCAATCCTCTGCCAATAACAGTTTCACAATCACTGCCTGGGATTAACGTTACCCTGAATGTACCCATTTGCATGCAGAGCCAACACTGAGGTGGTTTTTTTCCCCCCAAATTCACCAAGATTATTCCCTGGTATTCCGTCACTTGTTAAAACATCAACATAAGCAGCTCAGAGCTGCCCAGATAATTCTGTTACCATTCCTAGGTGAAAGTTACACAACAAATGCCGTTTATCATCCTCCCTAGTTTTTTGAAACAGAAAGCAAACAGGAAAGAAAGGCTTTCGCAGAAACAAAATACGAAAGAACATGTGGTGAATTTAGAGACTCATATAGTAAAACGTAGAGAGTCTCGCCAATATTGGGTAATACATTCTGTTTTCCCAAGCAAATAGTCTCTAAATTTCTGGCTTAGGATAGTCAGTCTGTTTTTCACAGATTTCTGCTGTACATCTGCTTAATCCAACAGGCTTGAAAAGCCAACCATTATAAAGATCCGGGTCACCTTCAGGTCACATCAACTAAAAGTTTGAAAGGGCTTTATTTTATAAGCATTAAAGAGAGGAAAGCCTAATTAAGCATGAATACAATCCCCGCTTAAGTAGGCTGGATTGGAACAATTTCTAGTAAGAAGCTCTTTTAAATGTTTATTTAGAAAATCTCCCATGTGAAAAGTAGCAAGAAAATCAGAAAAGCTGCTCAGGCTCGGGGCACAGCACTTGTTTGCTATTGCACAACCTGCCATTAAACCCATCTGAGGCAGGAGCAGCAACAGTGGTGTTTACCTGCATTTTAAACACCACACGTGTTTGTCCAGGGACACGGTATGGCTCCACACAGCCTGTGTTGCTGGCGTAGCAATGAGTAAGCCGTTCAACAAGTGAAAGCTACGAAGTAGGACAACTGCAGGGAAAAAATTAGGACACACATTTACATGTAATGAAACATATTGAACAAAAAAAGCCCTGGAGAGAGACGAGAAATAACAGCATCACCACAGCCTTCCCCAGAAAAGCAAAATACTCAGTATTTTTCAGGAAATGCTCAGTAGCTGATAAAAATATTCCAAGTACACTGCAAGGTCTCTAAGGCCATGGGTTCTCTGAGGTACGCTACAGCAACTAGTATTTTGACTGCAATCTTTGCAGGAGCTACAAATGCAGTACTAATTTAACTAAGCTCACCAGTGGAAATATAAGGCTGGGATATCTAAAAATAGGTGCGATGAAACAGCTATCTTTTTTGAGCTCAAACTGGGGGTGGAGGTGGGAGGTGGTCAATCTTGCTTACTAAGTCCAGTGAGGGAACTGCATTTCCAAAAACTCAAACAAATGAACTCTAAAAGTTCCCTGGCTAAAGCCACCTCTAAAAGGAAGTTCTTTTTTTTTTTTTTTCAAAGCAAAGGCAACCTTTGCTGTAGAGATTGAATTCCTCATAAAGCAGATGTGCAAAGTCCTTTACAAGCTTTTAAAAGAAATCCTACGGTTCTAGAAACATATGGCTCCATTTTTATATCACGGAACAATACAGGAAAAATATGAATGCTTTTTCAACATTTTTCTAATCTAAAAGCTATGAGTGTCAACACGCATCATTGCTCAAGGAAAAGGGAAAACTGGGGAGGTATGTTAGGAGAGGGATTTATTTCAGCTGTTCACTTCCAAACGCCTTTATGAAAACAATGTACTGCAGCAAAACCGGCTGCTTCACTACTTCAGTCTTGAAATGAAACGTGTGAAAAAGGAAAAGCACTTCAGAAAAGAATTAAAGAACGTTCTGGAGTATATGTATAACCTTCTAGTGCTTTTACTACTTTAAACTGCTCTAAAACTCGTACATGCAGATGTGCAGTTCTTTTTAGGGAATATGTCTAGATTACTGTGGAAGAAAATAGCACCCTGTTTTAAGGCTTGGAAAGCCAGCCACTTCTGAATAGCGAGTATACAGATGAAATATTCCAATATGAAGCAAGTTCAATAGCCAAAACTTAATAAAGCTTTAGTGCTGAAAATGCCTCTGTTGTCAGAGAACACAACATTTGGCATTGAGACACGTGCAAAGGGCTTAATCTGTGGGTACAATTCCACTCAAGGAATGCAACGGCAACAAAAGGACTTTTTTGGTAGAGGTACCCGCCGTGAGCACCACACCATGCCTAGGAGAAAGCACCCCACACACACACCTGGAAGTTACACAGATCCTCTCTCTTCCTGTGAAGTGCAAGCAACTGAAGCGTATAGCAGGAGACAAAACAGAGCTGACAGGGTGTGCTCCTGTAATTTCAAGTCTATTAAGTGGGGTACCATTGGAACGCACCTGCGATATAAATTTATTTGGCTTTCAAAATGAAAAGGACTCCATAAACACTGCACTGTAGAATTAGTTGTCTAAGAGCATGTTTCAACAGATCTCAGACTGCTTGTAATACACTTAACCGGGGAAACAGCTATTGTAAAACAGAAAAGGCATCCTTTTCATCTTCAATTATCATTGGAAATAAATACACAGAAATAAAACCTCAGCTGGCAATTTCTTTGTTGCAACACGAAAGCGTGGAGAGTATGTACCAGCTGAGATGCACTAACTCAAGAAAGAACTTCTGAGCTCTCCTGACTTGAAAGAAACATGAAGAGCTGGTGAACATATCACAAGATTCTGCAGTTTATTTCCTAACAATCTACAAAACACATTCAGTGGGGGGTTGACATGCTCTTACTAAGCAAAAGTGTAAATCCTCAAAAGAACATTTTAAATACTAGCTTTATTCCTTCTTAGGTTTCTTGAGAATTCAGGTAAGTACGTAGCAGTTTTGGGTTTTGTTTTCAGTTTTGGTTTTTTTCCATTTCACCTTCATCCCCGAGAAACAGAAACTCAGTCTCTGCCAAGTACAGCCCTTGATTCACTGCTATTTAGTTTACACTTACCAGTCTGCTGTATTACATCTAAATTAACAGAAGCTGCTTAGAACAATAGACAAGCAAACTATTCATTTGACACAGGCTTTGGTCTTCTGCTTGGTATTTCACCATGTCCACAGAGCTTTTCCTGAAATTCTTCACCTTTTCCTTAACTGGTTATTCAGAAGACTGGCTATTTTCAGCACCCATAGAATGTTTACATTATTACAAGTTCAGTCTCCACATTAAAGTTGCATCTAACCTGGGCCTAGATCATCTTCATGTGAGTGATTTTTTTAAGCAATAATCTACAGGAAAAATAATATAAATCCGAGTTTAAAGCAATTCTTGCAACACTAAGCAGCATCATAAAATCTTAAAACATACTGCTGACAAAAGAATAGGGAACTTATTCCTGGATGCCTTTGCATTTCAGCTTTAGAACAAGTCTAGCATGTGCAGACCTAGTTCTCCAAACACTAGTTTGGAATGAAGAACTGTACAGATCTACATCTTTTGAAGGTATCGCTTTGAGGTGGAAGGAGAAATAAAATCTAAAAACATTCAGTCAACGACAACCTACTTTCTCACATGTATAATATAACAAAGTAAAATACAGTCTTAATGCCTCACAAAAGCACTGCAAGCCTTGTCTCTTAGAGGGACTTCTTTTACACGTCTCTTCAAACGCAAGGATCTATTTGTGTGGCTTCTTTTAAACCAAAAAGTTCAAATCAGGGACCACATCACCCATCAATAAACAAATTACTCAGATCCCAGCGACATAAGATGAAGGCTCCAAAATGACAAAATAGTTGACTTACATCAAATAAGAAACCAAGTCTGTGTTATGGCTTCCTGTATTTTGATACCCCACACCGCCTCTATGTAAACCATCTGTGCTCCACACACTTCAAGCCATCTTTCAACTATCAACAGGGCTTCTGCAGTAAAACAAACAATTACTAATAGATGTATCTTAGAGACAGATTTTAAATCAAAAGGCACAGTGCTCCAGCATTCTGTTATTAACAAAAGATCAGAACAAATCAGTAGATATTTTTTTCTGAACATCCATCTCCACAGGATACAGGGATGAAAGACGGGGGGGTGGGACATTTGCTATCACACTCACCCAGACAGGACTACACACACACACAGAGTCTGGATTGAAAAACTACCTCCAAGCGCTCATTCTAAAAGAATTTTGTGACTTCCGTTTAGTTTGTTTGGTGTTTTTCCCTAACCAGAATCATACAAACCAAAGGAACCAACACAAAGAGCTTATTGTCACTTGCACTACCCAGTAGGTGTAATACGGCATGATGGAAACAAGCTCACAATGAAACCATAACCTGGACTCCTCACTGGGGAGTGCTGGAAGTCACACAGTTCCCACAGGACTTGGCACATGCACCCCTCGGCCATTGAAACAGGTTAAAAGTATCAGACTGGCCAGAAAATAAACCTCATCGATTTTATAAACCTGGAGGTGTTCAAGGCCAGGCTGGACGGGGCTTTGAGCAACCTGCTCTAGTGGGAGGTGTCCCTGCCCATGGCAGGTCTTTGCGGTGCCTTCCAACTCAAAGCATTCTATGATTTACTGCAATAATGGAGAGCCACAGCCCGCTGGTTCACAAGATCTTCCCGACAATTCCTCAGGTGTACCTTCTGTTCAGAGGAAGACTGGAACATCAGTTAACACAAGGTTCCTTACACACAAAACCCTCCACTTCTTAAGTGGGGATTACTTAATAGGAAGCGTATCTAAGAAGACAAGCTACAGATCAGTTGTGTATCCTGCAGTGAACCTACAATTACTGCAATTTGGGTAAATAAGAGTATTCACCAGACAGAAGGAGCAAGGAAGGGAGATGACACAGGCACAGGAGCTGTGTGTGGGGCAGCAGGAGCTCCCTCTCACCATGCCAGCCACGGTGCCCGCTGTTGTACCTGCAGCTGGAGCACCTCTGGCCTGCCTTACAGCCCAGCATCCCCGCTGCTCAGCCAGAGCAGGAGTCAGCAGTGACAGCCAGCTCCTTCTCTCTGTGATTCACAGCACTGCTTTGTCATACCATAAGTAAACCTAGTTTTTAAAGTGGAAAATAACTGCAAAGGGGAGATTATGAGATGCAGAGTGCAACTGCAAGCTCGGAGACGGTAGGTTTCTCAGGGAGGCAGCGTACGCGTGTGCTAGACGTGCCAGGAGAATTAATATGCGACAAAGTCACAGCTGGGCTTGTTCTGCCGGGTGTCACCGCTCCCAGCAGCGGGGAGCGCGGGGCCATACCCCCACTTCTGCCCCCGCAGCTGTACAGCTGTGGCACAGCAGGGCAAAGGCAGCCCTGTCACACCGAACTTCACCTCCGCCACCCAACGGAGGCCAACAGAGCCCACCTCTGCCCCAGCGGCTGTGACAGACCCCGAGAAAAAAACCCAGACACGACACCCGGCTCTCTCGGCCAGCGGGCGCAAGGCCTCCCCGGGCGCGGGGGTGAGCCCCGAACCCGCAGCCCCATGGCAGGCAGGAGAAGCACCCGAACAACTCCCGACTGGCCGCAGGGGAACCGGGCAGCGGCGGCACCACCACAGCCCCGGGAGGAGGAACCCGCGCTGCCGGCTCCCTCCCCCCGGCGGCACCACACCGGCTGCCCAGGCCCCGCACAGCCCCG
>VZTM01037194.1:110072-139128 GCA_013400555.1 Jacana jacana | reverse complement strand
GGCGGGCCCAGCCCGGCCCGGCGGCGGCTCGCTCTCCCGGAGGGGTCCAGAACCCGGGGGTCGGTAAAGGCGGGGATGGAGCTGGCGGTGGGCACGGACACGGAGATACGTGGCTTCCCGGAGCCGTGCTCTCGGTAAGCCGTCCCGCTGCCCGATGCTCCGTGCCGCCAACGGGTGCGGTGGCTGCAGGGCCGGGGATTAGCCCCGGGACGGCGCTGGTGCACTTGGTGCTCCTCACCTTTGGGGGTTTCTCCTTCGCAATTAAACAATTTAAACCCCTCAGGCGGCACCCAGTATCTGCTCAGGTGCAGAGTCCTTCTGTTAAAGAACACAGACTTGTTGTTAGACTGCGTTCCACACCGCGGCGTTCAGTGCAGCAGCACAGAAAGCTCTGTATGTCAGCACCGCCTGGGAACCCACCCCCTGCTGAACACCTGCCTGCCTTTTCTTTTGTCTTTTTCCACCGTGTTCGGGATTTAACCCCGCGGAGGATGCTGTCAGACCGGCTGCAGGGATGGGGGTACGCCTCAGTTACTGTAAATAGCCTCACCTCTCCCCCTCGCAGCCCCACACTGACAGGAAAAGGGGCTGTGTGCTGTGGGTCAAAGTAGCTAAACCTCAGGCTGGCAGAGCAATCCTTCCAAACCACCCAGGAGGTCAGGTACGGGTTTGTTTCCTTTCATTAATAGACCTTAACATGAAAACTTCCCATCCAGAGCAGCAGGTGAACAGGGGAAGGCACATGGTGCTTTGAGAAACAGAGGTTGGGATGGCAAAAGCCAGTGATGAGGCAGTGACCCGGGGCAGAAGGAAAGGGGAAGCGAAGAACTCCTACAGGCAAGAGGTAATGAAAGCTGTCCCTAAGTACTTGTTCCAGGCTGTGAAAAGGAAGGGGAAGCGGCTTTGAAAATAGAAAGAGTACTGAAGCCAAACAGCTTACACATTACCTGTCCCTCTCACCCAGTGTGACTTACTACCTGGGGGTTTGTTCTTAAGGTGCAGTTGCATTTAAGAACAAGACATCACACCCAGGGAAAGTTAACTGCTTTGCCAAGTAGCTTTCATCACAGTTTGAGGACAAACTCTCTTTCCACAAGAAAAAGCTTTTCAGGTGATTTGCCGCCAGGAAAAGTTACAGATGCACTTCTGCTGCAGAGAAAATGGGGAGATAATAGATGTTCTGCCAGTAAATTACAGGAACCACCAATGGAAGATTCACTGGACTTTTACTCCTGATGGTCCCCATCATCAGTTTCTTAATGTATAACAATCTTTTGTTGCACCTTTATGGGATTAAGTGATGCCACATAAAAGGACAGAGTCAAAACCAACTGTACATTTCTGACCTTTACAGAACAGCAGCAGAGGAACACCAGCTCTAACTGTCTGACACCATGACTTTCACCAGCCCTTCCATAACAGTCTTTCCGCTTCCTTTGACTTTACACAACACTGAAATGTGTGCAACAGAACCCTTCAGTCGTGTAACTTCCGCTTCAGCTGTGGCTTCTTCTCCAGTGTACAAAGGAGCTGGAAATCGGATCTCCTGAGAGAGAAATACACAACCTTGACCAGGCATTTTAGTACCCAGCACTGCAGAAATAAGTCCGTTGATCAAAACTCCGTGCACAATAGTTCTCCCAAACCTAGATTTCTTTGCAAAATCTTCATTTAAATGCAAAGGATTTGTGTCACCTGTCAAAGCAGAAAAAGTAACAACATCACTCTGCGTAAAAGCTTTGGTAAGCTCAGCTTTGTCTCCAACTTTTATGTGTAAGCTCTGAAGCACTGTCCGTGCCAGCAGTGAGCCGGTAACGGTTAGTTTTGTCAAGGTTCTCCGTCGGAAATCCCCCCCAGGAATTCCGTACTTGAAGGGCTGCAACATCTCAAGCAACTTCTGCTTTGTACGACCAAACCATCAACTGCATTCAGTCCAAGACTAGTTCTCTGCTGTTCCCAGATAAAGCAAGAAGAAATGGAGATGTCTAGTTTGGGGGGAAAAAAAAAAAAAAAAAAAGCAAGAAATAAACTAAAGCATTAAAAAAAAAAAAAATACAACCAAAACACCATCAAACACCCTCCAAGTTGAAAATACTTAAATTTCCCTTTCACAGAAAAGATTAAAAACTTAGCCTGAGCAGATTTTTGTTTAGCCATTGCTTCAGAGACAAAGAATTCTTGGAAGTTATTTTATGAAGCAGCACCCACGGGGATAAAATGAGCTCTGGAAGTGTTTGTTTATGCAGGTATTTTTAAATCGGGTCAGTCAACAGCGACTGTTAGAAAGGGAAGAAATAAAAGATTGGACCGAGGTGTGGGCTAAGAACAAAACTTGCCAGAAATTATTTTCTTGTAGATGCATTAATCAGATCAGAACTCATTGGAATGGAACCATGAAGCAATGGGACAGCTGCTACAGTCACATTTTACAAGAGTCATTATAAAATGGGAATTACTTAAATGCAGGCCTCACACACCTGCACTGAAAAGCATTTCACTCCCAAACCAAGCCATTTTTGCATCTAGGCCATCCCTCTATGCAGAGGCAGCATGCTCAGCCAGCCAGCCAAGCTTACAGCAAGAGCTGGCCCGCGGGGGGAGCCATCCAGCCCCCGCAGGGCTTTACCTGCAGCACTCTGAAGGCACACCTCCTGTTCTGGTAGAAGCCCAGCAAAGTTAGAGCGCTCCACAGCTTGACAAGGCCACTGAGTAAAAAGAAAAATTAAATTTATTAATAAAAGTTTGTTTTCCTGCAGTATAAACATCTGAAATCACAGCATGTTATAAAGATTAATGAAACCTTAACTGAGGTTAATCCACAGGTAATTTCACCAGCAAGTTCTGGTAGCAGCACTGTGCCCTGGAGCACTATTGCACTGACTGCAGCCTCTTATCTTTGCCCGACAAAGATCCACACTGTAACCTTTCCAACTTCACTTTACTGGCCTGTTCTTTCTGTGCCTTTAAGCGCCTCCTTCCCCTAAATAACCTGCAGTTATCCTCACTGTTTAAATCTGGTGACCATTCTCACCTTTACTAGAGAAAGAGATTTACGGCCACATATTTCAATGGTCCTGCCAGGTCCTGTTTTAAAGGAGGAATAATGTACTGATGCGGGTAGGTTACCAAGTCTTAGTGAATTTTCATTTCCTGCAGACTCTATGGAGGCATCTGCAAGTCAGGCTTCATTCTTCAAAGAGCATTATTAGGTTAAGAGTTCTGTTTTCTTATTAAAAGTATTTTCATAGCAGCATCTGAAGCGAATACCTACTGTACCTTACCTGCTAATAACTCTTAATATGGCTGACAGAGTCTTTTCCTCGTATGTTAAGACATCAACAGGCAAAGCTGCTCCAACCTATGAAATAAAACAGAAGTAAGTACCATCCTGTGCTCTCATAGTGGTTTTTAAGCAAGTGGATTCATTGCCAGCATGTGACATTATTCAAAGTCTTATAGTTGTGCTTAAATCTCATCTGAGTGTCTCGGCCACATCACCACTTTAGACTTTATACAGCCCTCTTCCTCTCAGGGCTCTTCAAACAGGAGCCACTGCTTCTAGTTCCACGTTACAGCCGGGGAACGGGCCCAGGGGTGAGGTGACACCTAAAGTCACCCACCAACACCGAGCAAGAGCAGCACGGGGGGCTTCCCCAGCCCGACCCATAGTTCTGCTTTTAAACCCTCGCTGTGGCACCAGCATGAATATCCCAAATTCCAGACGCCAGCAATGCCGGAGCCACTTCAGTTTTGGCCGCCAAAACATACAACACTCCCCCAGCTCCGTTACAGCCCGGGATAGCGGAGAGCCAAACCGGAGAGGCCGCTCCCTCCCCGCAGGCCCCAGCCTCCCGCCCGCCCCTTCGAACCCCACGGCAGGAGGCAGGGCCGGGCCGGCGGCGCCCGCATGGCTCTGCCGGGCCCCAGCTGGAAATCACCGGCCGAGGGAAGGCGGCCTCTGGCCCTGACCCACCTCTCCGTGCAGCTCCCTCAGCGCCGACACCACCAGTTGCTTGAACTGCGCGACGTTCGGCCGGGCCCCGCCGTCCGGCAGCTCCCTGTGGGGAAGCAGAGGGGAGACGGCGGGCTGGGAGGGGATCCGCAACAGTGAGGGAAGGTCTCACGCTCGNGCGGCGCCGACGGCAGGCCTCAAGCGCGGCCTCTCTCCGGAAGGGCACCGGGAACGACCCCGGGCGGAGCGGAGCGCCGAGGCCCGGGCCCGCAGGCGCAGAACCAGCCGTGCAGGGAACCCGAGCGCGGCCTCTGCGGACTGAGGGAGGCGACTAAGCGGCACTCGGGTCTGAAGTGAATCCCGGGGAAGCTGAGGGAACAGACGGCATTTCCGAGCGCTGCAGGCGAGCTTTCGGCTCCAGAAGGACAAATATTGGACGCTGCGCGGTAAACGGGCTGATGGAGAGGGGCGAGCGGAGATGTGCCTTCTCTTCCCCGTTAAACACGTTGTGTTGGTCCCGGCGGAGCCTGTCGCCGGGCACCGTAACGCCCAGGGGACGATGTCGTCCCAGCCTCCGGCGGGCAGGATGCAGGCCTGGAACGGGCTGGAAGGCGCAGAGCGGGCGGTGGGCAGCGTGTCTCTCCGGTCACAGCCGGGTGAGGAGGTAACGCAGCACCAAGCCTCGTCGCTGGCCTGAAGGTCGGTGTAAAACGCCTCCCTCAGAGTGAAAGGGCAGAAAGGACCAAAGAGTCTTGGCTCCGCCGGAGTGGTGAATCATTCTCAGCATAAGGACTTTACAGAATCTTACTTTAAAAAAATAAAGGTTTACCCAGGAATTAATACTGGCCCCGGCAGGGTAGCGCTGCAGTAGCCCAGCTGCCATCTGACGTGCCTGAGTTGGGGCCCAACACACAGGACACCATTTGCTTTTGCCATCAAGCTGCTCAGTCTGTGCAAGGGAAGTTAGGGGGTGAAGATGTTTTCTCCATTTGGACTTGGAGGTTTCCCTCAGTCCCACAGGGAGCCCGGCCTCTTGCCCCAGGTGCTTGGCAAGCTTTGGGCCTGTGTCCCAGCATGGCACCAGCCTCCTCCTCCTCCTGTGCCGGGCTGAAGAGGGCACATCTCCCTCGCTTTTCAAGGCACTGAGCTGTTTCCATCTTCTTTCTGCTGACGTGGCACAAAGCCTGGAGACAGCAGGTTTGTGTCAGCTACAGCCCTTGGCGATTTTAGAGGCATTCATAAGAAAACAGCAACATATCTCACAAAAGCAGCCCCAGGAGGTTATCTAATCCACCCCTGCCTCAGACAGATATCCTCATGATTCAGCAAAGCTGGTTCAGGGATTTGCTTTTGCACGTTTTTGCTTTTGTTGGGGGTGGTGGTGGGAATAATTAAAAACACAGCGCTGGAAGACTTCACGCTCCCCCAAGTGGCCTGTTCTGGCTGTATTCCGGACACATCTCAGTGCTCATTCAAGCGCTTCCCTGCTATAGCTTACGCCTCTATTAAAAGGCCTGTCCTAATCAATATGGGATTCGTTCTTCCTTGTTTGAATATTCCCTGCCCCCTTTCCCTCAGTGCTTCTTCCCATGGAAAAATGTAAAGTTTTTCTGTAAAATGTAAGATTTTTTTCTCATGTTTGGCACAGTCATCCCTCTGAGTTGCTCTCCCAGACTGATTTTACAACTGCACATAAAATACTAAGTGTTCAGAAACACAACCTCAGCAAAAGCAAATCCTGAGTATTTGACCAGCCAATTTCACACGTACCAAAGTAATTTCCTTTCCAAATTATTAGGTTTTTTTTTTAAAAAGGCAGCTTGTCACATACAGCTTGCTGTAAGTGAAGGCCAGTAAATATTGTGGAATATTCAGGAATATTGCATTTCTCCTAGGACCAGAGAACCAGTCAGCACCGTGCTCAAACACTCTGTCAGTTCTACAATAACTTGGGAGACAGGTCAGAGCAGCCAGTTTTATTGGGAGCAATGATAGCTACAGAAACTGGTATTATTTTTTAAGATATTAGTAAAATTTTAAATCACCAAATAGGCAAAGGTGGTGGTCAGGTAACGTAAGGAATCTCTTGTTATTGCAAGAAGGCAAGTGCTGTTCTACACAGGGCCCTGACAACACACGCACAGTCACCCGAGGGAGCCGCAGGGAAGTGGCTCCCGCTGAAGGCGCTGGGGGCTGTCCTGGCTGCAGAGAGTGAATAAAGAGCACACACAGGATTGTACAGGAAAGGCTGGACACAGCATGTCAGTTTTTTTTATTGACCAAAAGTGAAGCTGAACCCCAGAGTGGTTTAACTTGTTAAAACCACGTGTTCATATGGCAGATATTTTTCTTTCATGTTCAACACGATAGTGCAAGAACCAAACTTCGCAGCTGTTCATCCTTTGAGAATCAAGTACTAAGTGTGAAATGGATTGAAATAAGGGTCCCTTGATGAATCAATTAAAAAAAAAAACCCCAACATTTAAGTCAAAAGAACAGACCAATTTTAAGAACTGTCTTAGGAAATTCTCCCAAGTGAAAGACCTTTAAAAGCACTTGGAGCCTTGAGGTAGCAAATTTATGCAGAATTTAATTCCCCTCCTGCCCCCCAGAGCAGAGGAAAATGAGTAGCGCATTATTAGCTCCAGGCAGCTAAGCGGAGTCGAGTGTTCTCCTCTGAGGGTAGCGACTTCCTCTTGCGGCTTGAAAGCGCAGTGCAGAGCGGCAGACCGTCAGGAGGAGATCCACCAGGAAGGCCTCTTGAAATGAAAGATATGGTTTGAAAAAAAGTGAAAATAATCAGCAGGAATCGTAACAACAAAAGTTATCTGGAGTGAAAAAAAAACAAACCCAAAGTATTTGTATTTTGGCAAGACTAGTTTACAAATACATGTCAAGAACAAGAGTCTGCCCTTCAGGCAACAGAAAAGAAAGAATGGAAGTGACATTCAAAGGGGGAGTTAGTTTTTTGCCCTCTGTGCAAAACTGCACTTTGCTTTTAAAAGTTTTGTTTTAAGTTTTGCACTTCTGTTTCGAAAAAGAGATCACTTTTGCCCTTTTTTGTTCTTTTGCATTGTGGAACCTGTGCTATGACACTGAACAGAAATACCATATGCCAGGATGTCTGACCACTGGCAGCTCCTCTCACTGACTTCACAACAGGCACAAGCAGGGAATCACAAACAAGAGACAGTTTTCTCCCCCCCTAAGTCTCGAAGACACTATCCTCTTTGCCCACTTTGCTGCCGAGTTCTTTTATTAAAAACTAGATGTGTCTCTGCTGCCAATCTCAGAGACTCCACAGCAGATTTACTGACCACTGAGCAGTGACAACAAAACACCTGGGCTGGTTCTGCATGGCGACTGTGACAGTCACGGTGAGAAGGGATGAGCTGAGACACAGAGGTGCCTCAGATGGTTACGAACAGGCGCCTCGCTTCACTCTCCGGTCTCGGTATCGCCACTCAACACACCCTCAGCTGTGCTCACTGCTGGTGCTCAGCCAGATACCTGGCAACCTGGAGTATCTTACTACAGGCTTCTCTCGCTCTCTTCACGCTCCAAAAACGGTACAGAACAGGTTGGTTAAACCAGACAGAACTAATCGGGCACATTGCAAATTACAGCTTTTAAATGGACTAGCCTTTTCACAGGCTCATTCAGCTCAAGGTCAGGTTGCCTCTTTACACCACAGAATGATGTCACATGGTGGGCCCTGGATGCAGGATGGCATTTCCCAGCATGCCCTTGCTTCGGGGAGTCTAGGGAAAGGTAAAGCTTCAAAGTATCTTGCTCGCATGGGATCTAAAGTCTTTTGACTTTACGCTCCCATCCTCTCTTTTGACTTCTAGAAGCCATCAGATCCTCCCTTCCAGGCAGAATTACCTTAATCTAACATCAGCCTCGCCTGTTCTTTTGGTTGAGCTTCAGAACAGTCGCCAACGTTTGCGTACGCTGCGTTACACAGTCCCGTCCTGCAGAGAAGCAGAATCCATCTGGAAGGCTGCCCAACCCGCCAGGCCCCTCTGGATAAAGGAGAGGGTATTCTGCCTGGGAGCACAGCACGGGCCACGCTGGTGATTATTCCCAGCAAGTTTCTCTTTACTTCACATAACAGTTGAGCCAGAACAACAACTCTGGCTGCTGTGGAGACCAATTTACATCTGGTTCACAGGACAGTCACGAGATGCCTGCAGACTCCTGTCTTGGAGCCCAAAGAATCTTAAACTCTTATCTGTTACCAGTGCGAGGACCTGATGAGTGGTTGGTTGGGTTTTTTTCCTTTTTTTTTCTTGTTTTTTGTTTGTTTGTTTTTTAAATTCTGTAATCAAAAGAATGATTTTGTCTTTGGTGTGAAACCTTGGAAGCATGAATGAAGTACCTGCTGCTTCTTTGGCTGTAATTTACAACAAAAAACCAGCCCAATAAACCAAAGGAAATTCACTGTTCTAAAGTACATGCAGTTAGAACAGGCACTAGACATCACAATCAGGACTTTAATAATATGGAAACACCTAGTTCCATGGTGTCCATTACAAATCATTTGCATTATATAAAAATATGACTCCAATTACAGTAACTGGACAACAGCCAAACTTACCAAGTTTCCATCTTACTCATATTGCAGGAACTGGGAGAAGCTCATCCATTGAGGGGAAAAAAAAAGTCCAGAAATCAACTCAGAGTTGCAGCTAAGCATCTCGTGCCTAAGAGAAATGTCCACTGTGATAACTAGAAGCAGGAATTCAGCATTAGCATCTTTCTAATCTTGCTCACGTGGCCATGAATAAAAAGAGCAGGTTCTGTTATACTAGCATCCACAATTAAAACTTTATAACCCCATAAAACACCAGTAAGTTTTGCACGAGCTGCAGAAGAATGCAAATTCGAAGGGTCACTAGGATTTATTACCTACAAATTCCATGTCTTAATATAAATATTCTGTTTGTACACCATAAAAACGTCCTTCTTATGGTCTGATTCTTATTTAGATAATACTCTTGATAAAATCTCAGCAGTATGCCAATTAAGGTCATTAAAGCTATAGAAATAGACACTACCTAATAAATGCGGCAAATTTAACAGGTATTTTAGATAACTAAGCTAATGATGTTTATCACCTAAACCAAAAAGACTCCTCAAACACACCAACTGCGCAGTCAGCAAAGACATTTGCTTCACGAAGTCAAACGTTGCCAACTTTTGAAAAGTTTAGCAAATCAACATGGTATCTGGAAGCATCCAAGTGTCTACTGGAGTTAGAATACTGTGAAATGTTAGGACTGGGGGGAGCTCCTGTAAACAAGTACAGAAGTAGTCTTCATTTAAATTACAAAACATTCACCTCCTTAAAAAGCTTTAAAACTGACCCAGATAACAATAGTGCCCTGGGAAATCTAGCAATATAAAGGATCTCCATAAGCAAGAGAAGGTCATATATTGTGATCTCACCACAATAAAATGTACTCAGGGCCAGGAACAAGGAGCAAATTTGGGGAGATAACAATTATGACACCTTCAGGCCATTTGATCTGAACCACTGCAATTTTTTGGGCAGCATAGAGTAAAACAATGTTCTTTGCTGCTCAGGAAACAGTTAAAATATATTAATGCTTGGTTTTCTGCATTTTGTTGCTAAGCAGACTCTCCCACGTCCCCAGCTGGGTTTACTTGGTTTAAAGAGCTATAGTACCTGCACCTTTCAGCAGGTGGAAGAAAACTTCAGTGCCACCTTATCAATTGGCTCCATTGATATTTTAACTTCAAACCCGGATGCTACAATTAAAAGCAAATTTGACATTGTGTAAGGAAAGCATCAGATGAAGGTAATAAGCCCATGAAAGGCTCATATTCCACAGGTTGCCTCTGCAGAACAGGCAACCTCCCACTACACAATCTGATCTGAAAATTTATCCCAACAGTAACACAAGAAGGAAGGAGGCTTCTATATCTTGCACACTTTGGGTTTCATATCAGGCACTTGAACTGTTGGACAGATGCCATTCTGAACCAAGTAAGTGAACATAGGGTTAGAATCATCTTTAATCTAGGTCTAATAATGAAGTATCAGCAGCAAAGTGGAGGCAGGGAGTGAGCAATCCATCTGTGCTGAGACTTGTTTATGGTTTCTAAAATGCCCAAGAAGACAGCAGCAGTAACTGTTCCGTAGTGTCCGTTTTCCTTGTGAGTTGTGTTGCTGATAGGAGGCTTTTCTGTGTCTTGAACTAAGAAGGCATTGAGGTACCCTGTGCCTAATTCCCTGGATCCAACAGGTCCATGCTAGAGCCAAACAATGCCACCAGCTGCTCCTCATAGTGTGTTATATTCCTCTTCATAATGTCCATGCAGGGTCCAAGCAACCTCTCAAATGCTTGCACGTCCATGACTGCAAAGGAACAGAAGCGAAAACAAGACTGTCAAAAAGGACACCGCAGGATAATCTATTTTTTGAACTCAAAACACAGACCCCCAGCCCAACCCATTCAGGTTTGAGGCTTCAATAAAATCCAGAAACAGAAATCATACTTCTGATCTCCCTCTATTCTCTTATTTGGAGAAACAAGATGAACGAAACACACACACGATGCAAGATACACACCACACTGGCATTAAAAGATGATCTGAAAGCTGCGTGTGACAAACAAGCTGTAGACAAGAAGCTGACACTACTTACCCCTTTCAAAGAGCACAGGCCACACAAGCAGAAAAAACAGAATCTGCTGGAAGAAAGCAGGGGTGCTCCTCAAAATTCTACATGGAGATCTGCTCCAGCCCATGCTCCTAGCTTCTCATGTCTGACCATCAGTTACCAGCAGGCTGCTAGGCTTTGAATAGCTGCTCACTCAGGCATGGTCCACAAGCAAAGACCAGAAAAGGGTAGCTAGAAACACAGAACATCTGCTTACCTAAACATTTGACCTCCCCAACAGCATAGGCAGAAGCTGCTCTGGGTTTGTTGGTAACAAGTGCAAGCTCTCCAAAATACTGCCCTCTGTGACACCGAGCAATCTCCACTTCTTGATTAGCTTCTTTACTCGTCATAGTCTGTCAAACATTACATTTTAGTTATTTGCATACAGTTCTGTCATTGTACCAGGCTGCAGTTACAGACACACAACAGCTCATTGGTTTAGGGCTTTTAAACTACCACGTCCCAAGTCATGCTCCGTACTGGTAGAACCCCTTAACAGCATGTTCAGTTAGAAGTTTGATAAGAAAAGTGTATGCCAGCCCACAAGGTTTAAGATTGGCGGGTATTTACTGTTCCAGCTTTGGGAACTCCTATGACATAAGCCTAACGGGTTTTATCACGCACAACATGTTGTTCCCCAAGGCTGCTTCAGACTCCACAGAGATATGTTCAAGTGCCACTGTCTAGTATGTCACTAGAGATAACAGACCCCAGGTTTTGTAAGTTGCACTTTTCCATAACCCTCAAGAAAAGTTTCATCTCCACTCTTAGGGCCAGGGAGAGTGTATCACGTTAGTTTGCAGAGGAGTAGATGCAAGCAAAAGACTTTCCAACTTTAGTAAAATGACTTGTGGCTCCTTCAGAACAGGTATGGGGACTTAAAAACTATATCACATGAGTGACAGAGATAAATATCATAAAATAATATCTTAAAATAAGTCAAGGTAGGCTTTTCCCCCAGCATTTGTATTAGTTGATTTCATCAGGGATTGACCTAAAGCCTAAAACACACGATTTGAACTCACCTTGCTTTTAATCAAGATTTTTACTTCACCAGATTCTACAATGTAAAAACAATCTGCTTTATCACCCTGTGAAGAGGAAAAGGTAACACAAATTATTTAATAAACGGTATTAAAGCATTCACTCTGAACTCTAACTTGCACAGAAGTCTGCTAGAGTTGACATCTACTCAAATTCTGAACATTAAAGGGTGACTGGTAAGGTAATGAACTAGAGGAACCCGCGAGAGAAGGAACTATTAGCAGACATCATTCAGCGAGAGGGCAGGTGAAAAGGAAAAAGCAAAGGACGTTGAAGATCTATGTAGCAAAGCCACTTCTGATCCTGATGGAAGTACCCAATAGTGAAACTCAGCAGGGCCTAGAATTTCCAGAAGGAACTTTCAGTAAAACACCGATTTAGTGACTGCATTTCTAGATGTCAGTAGGAAGAAGGACCCATTAAACTAAATACAAGCTCAGTCAATCCTGGGTAAAAGAGTGGGAGACAGCAGAACCCAGAATAGCGTGAACGTAGAAAGGAAGAGGAGGATAGTTTACAGAAAACCAAGTCCACAATGCAAACCATCTACATGAGGAACGATGCAATGACTGCATACAGGTAGTAAGAACAGCAAGGAATAATGAAGCACTCAATAGCATCATGCAAGCAAAGGAAAGTAAGTCACATAGGACAAGTAGAAGAAAATAAAAATTAATAACCATTTTATATGAAGTTCTAGGAAGATATCACAAACTGTTGTTGAATAACTGAGGGTAAAATAATTTTAAAAAAGGTTTGGTTCAATCCAATACAACTTTCTATGAAAAAGCCACTGTGAGTGTGACCAAGCCCTGGCACAGGTTACCCACAGAGGTTCAAAAGCCGTCTGGACATGATCCGGGCAAATAGCTGTAAGTGGACCTGCTTGAGCAGGCGCATTGGACAGAATGACCTCCAGAGGTCCTTTCCAACCTCAACCATCCCGTGAGAGCTTCTAGAACCTTTATCATATCTATCTAAACTGCATCAGTTTGTGGACATTCAACAGACTGTGTTTTACATCTGCCCTGGAGATTTAGTATTTTGAAAGCTTTTGTTGTGACAGAGAAGGCTTTCCCGCTCTGTACCAACCCCTATGTGGCTTTGTATAGGACTGGAGGTTGGAGTGGAGAGCCAGCACATCCCTCCTGCTTTGAATCAGAAGCAAAGGGAGTAAAGGCCTCACAGAGCAGAGGCCGGATAAGGAACTGGTAAGGGAATGGGAGTGGCTCAGCAAAAAAACCCATGTAACAACATGAGGAGAGAGATAAGTCTGACATTAAGTCAGATGGGCAAGATGTCAGATGACATTAAGTGGGCAAGGAGACTACGAATATGATGGGAAGGATGGAGAGATGACCACAACTTGAGAATGAAACACGGGCTGGGAGAAGATGATGCAAGATTTAAACACTGAGCTACAGAAGGAATTAGGCCCTTGGCTAAGTTTCCTGGGGATGGTTGTAAATTACCCAGCACAAAGCTTTTCAAGGCACCGGTGCTGTCTATCACAACATGAACCAATGCACTGGGCGCACTTCTGAGAGTAAGCACCGAAAGAGCACTTGTGTTTTTCTTTAGAAGAATAAAATCAAACTGAGTGGCAGGCATCTTTGTAACACCAGCAGGCACTAACAATTTCCAAGTGCTTTACAGCATATTGCCCATAACTGAAGCGTTAAAGTCCATAAAGGTAATTAAAATGTAAAATTGTCCCTGAGAGAACAGGGGTTGCCGGTACTGATGCAACTGCTGTAATGTAAGAGCTATGGCATCTTTTTCAAGCATAAAATTTTGCCATCTTTAGCAGTGTATTACCATCACCCAGACCTATCCAGGCTATTAATCCTCCTTTTAAGGGTAATTATATCCTTGTCCTTAATTCAGTTATTACAAAAGATTAAAACCAAGTGCGTAATTGGATCACTGATTGCGTGGGTTCCCAGTTCTGAGACTGATTTATAAGCTTTGATTTTGCTGACAGTTCAGTTTACTCAGGGTCTTAAGCAGCAAGATCTTCAACTTACAAAATTGAGGGTATTTTTGGAGAGAAGTTATTTGTCAGTATTTAGTTATCAGCAAACTCGGGTTTCCTGCATCCAGTATTATCTGGCATTCAAGGTAATTAAGATTAATCATTCAAGACATTATCAAGGGAGTCACATTCTGTTTATAAACCAAGATGACAGTTGTGATCAAAAGCCTGCAATTTCAGAGGTAAGTCCAGGACTTTCTTGCTTTAACTTGAACTAGAGCACTTCTGTGACAAGCAGAGCAACCACAAGCTAAACGTGATGCAAAATTCCTGTGTTTCATCAGTAAGTGTTCCAAAAAGTTGTGTTACAGCCAAAAAAGTTGCACAGCTTTAGCTTGAGTTTGTCCAGCTTCGTGTTCTGCATTCTGGCCTTGCTCTATTACAGCAGACAAAACATATTCCAACAACCAACGGCTGTTGACTGAAGCTAGACTGCTGCACCACTGAAATACTCTTTTTAGCAGCATCAGGAAAAACAATGGCTTTCACTAACCCTGATCCTTTCTTAGAATAGTTAACTGAGTTGGGGCCAAGCGGTATGGCATTCCAAATGACTTCACTGAGTTTCGTGTTTGGTTTTGTGGTTTAGTCAGGCCTGTGAATTAGAGATGCCTTTACTACACACTTGTGATGTGACTTCTTGTTTCATCTGGTCAGAGGAGCCTATGAGAAGTGTGACTTCTCTTCAACTCCTCTTGAAACCTTGCAAAGACCATTTATAAAAAAACAACTGAGAGAATGAAAAGTCAGAAGTAATAGAATAAGTTTTTTAGCAAAAGACATACTGGTTATTCCCCAAACATTCAAGAAGTAGTTAAATAAATTGAAAGCATTAAAAGAATAAGTCCTACTACGATCCAAGTAGTAGGATCC
This sequence comes from Jacana jacana, assembly GCA_013400555.1. Taxonomy (NCBI): domain Eukaryota; kingdom Metazoa; phylum Chordata; class Aves; order Charadriiformes; family Jacanidae; genus Jacana; species Jacana jacana. The sequence goes on along the minus strand of VZTM01037194.1, from coordinate 124,533 downwards.
CTTGTGTCAATTCCAAACAAGAAAAAAGAAGCAGAGAAAGGAGAATGATGAAAGAGAAATTTAGACTTCAAATACCTGAGAAATTATACGTTCCCCATCTTGATACACTTTCTCCCCTATAACATCCACTATCTTCATTCGCTCTGATGCCTGGAATAAAGAAGAAAATTAAACATAATCCCCTATTATAGTGCACCTTTTATAAACTTTGTAGCCCTGAAATGCAGAGATATTCAATAGGCACAAACATACAGTAGCTGAGTACTGAACCCAGCCCCTATAATGACACTGTTGTACCACACTGCAGCTTTCAAGACCACCATAATCAATAGGGCAAGAAAACTGCCTGGTGTCCCATCCATGCACTTTTCTTATGCCCAAAGTTAACAAATAACTGATTTGGTTGCTTTAGAACAAAGAAAAAAAATCAACACAAACACACACACACACACAAGTTTGTTCCTAAGAACAACCTTAAATAAACACAGCAACACATTATCAAAATATTTTGATCACCATATACTTGATCTTTTCTGTGTCCTAGAACTCATTCCTAAAGCGAAGGGAGGACAGGGCTATGAAAAGGATACCAGCTCTAAACCCTAAGCAGGCACTGGAACAGCCTGCCCAGCAGCAAGGGCAAGAGGTATAATCTGACATGTACTGAAGCATGCCTGAGTCTGCATAAACAGGAAGGGAGAAAGAACACTTAAATTTATCTCCAGTGTTTCCCACTGCCCATCTAGAACATCACAAAACAGTTTTATTGCTTCAGAGCAGTGTAAAATATGTGTTAAGGAAGGAAGGAAATGCTACAGATAAAATAAGTATCTTGACAGGCGATTCAGTTATAATTCATTCATTCCACAAACGCGCCTCCATCTAGCCTGCGTTTGAGAAAATCAGGTCTGGTCCTCACATGATTCAACTGCAGTGTGGCATGCAAAAAGCCATCCAGTGCTAAAGAGTTATTTTTCTATATTTAAAGAAAATTGAGTCATTTTTGTGCTCAAAAAAGGAAAAAAAATCACATTGATGGAACTAGTTTAAGCCAGGCACTGAGGTGCAATTTACACATTCCACAGCCACCCAGCTATGTCCAAAATAATACACATTAGAGGTTGCTGTTCACACCTAATGATAATGTGCAGTTTGGCAATCTTCTCTCAGACGGATTAAAAGCTCACATACCAAAGATTAATTCTGAAAAATATCCTTATGATGAGAAAACGCAGAAAAGCTAAGTTATGGTGTGAGCCAAGGATAGATGTGTACTAATTTCAAAGCAGTCTGGAAGGGCTCCAATAGCCCTCTGAAGACACAGGCTGAATCAATAGCTTAGAAGTGACAACTTACACATTGTTCCTAAAGTCATGCACCACACACATTGACAGGACATGTCCCTGGCTCTGCCTGGTCATGTTGTTCCCAGCCAGCAGCGCTTCCCATTACCCTGTTCTTAATCTGCTCCCTGAATATCAGTCCAGGTTAAAGCAACACCAACTACAGCCCGCACCTGTGTCTCAAATTTAAAATCATTCATAGCTCATTAAATTAAGGCCATCCCAGTGATTGTGTCATTACTTCAAATCACACCCTCAAAAGGAACCACAGCCCTGAGTTCCAATTTTCACTTTAATGCCTGTTGTCTGACATATTTATAGATGGTTTTTGTTTTAAAAATCTTTTACACAGATCGAGATAAAAATCAGCAAATCACTTACTGTGAACAAAGGAAATGAAAAACACAGTGTACAACAATGCAAATGAAGTTGCACAGTAAACATGATGGCAAATCAGCTCTTAAAATTTTGCTGTAAGCAGAAATGACAGATTTCTGATATAGCAGAAACCCTGACTGTGGAGCTGATGCCAATGCAATAATCTAATGCAGATGTCTCTGAGAGGCGTTACCTCCAAGGATTTAAGAAGGGGCACAGACTCAATAAATAATTCATATGTCTTTCTCTTCTTTGCATTATTTTTCAATATAATTCTTCTGAACGTCACTCGATCCTGCAAGAAACAGCACAGAGAAATACATTATTCCTCTTGACTGAGATGCTCCCTGTTTAAAGAACTGACAAACATGAACCAGTATTTGCAACAAACACCAGGTTTGAAAAGCCAGCTGTTGAAACGATCCATCACAGCTCCTAACAGCTCACCATCCTAACAGCTCTTGTGAGAGTACTTCTTGCAATAACAAATTGAAAAACAGGGAGCTGTAAGACCTACTCCTTTTCAGATAAGATTGAAGAATCCCATTTTGGTCTATTTTGTACCGGTTTTCAGGGTTGAGGTTTTGGATTTTATTTGGCTGTTTGTCAATACATCTTCTATGCTTCCTCGTAAAACGAAACGCTCTTCTTGCTGAAGTAATTGGAAATTGGAATTTCCAACACTTATTTGGTAAGGCAATTTCAGGATTGCATCTGAATTGGGTTCTTCTGTGCTTGAGTCACAGGTTTCAAAAGTAAGCTGGAGATTTATACTGGTCTCAAACAGATCAGGAGCACAGTATCAAACAGCAACAGGCTTGATTCACTCCTCCACCTTCCAGGATTCCAGACAGCTTTTTGCAGCGACTACTTCCTAATTGCCAGCTGTCCACATGTAACACGAGCTCCCTCCTGATGGAAAAATCGCTTGGTTTGCTTTTGAAGCCCAAATATTGGGCAAGATTCACCCCCACCTCCCCTCCCGGGAACTCTCCCCGGGCAGCAGGTAGCGATGTGCAGGCTGCGTGGCCACTGGGCGGCACTGCGTGCCCGAGCGAAGGCAAGCTCGCCCAGTTACACCCACAGCTCCTCTCCCAGCACCTGCCTCGGCAGACGTATTTGAGAGTTTAGTGTCAGAGATCTGAACAAAAACACTAAATTACAAACAGAGAGTTGCAGAGTTTACCTTGCATAACATGAGGCCACGGGGGTAAAAAATCAAAACCAAAGAGTCAGGGGAAAGGAGCAGAAATTTGGCTGGAAAATGGATCCAGAGTTACATATAGCACAATTAGCGAAACCCACTGAAGTGGCGAGAGCCATTCTGCTGGGATCTCATCTTCTGAGAGCATCAACCAATAACTTCCCAGAGACATTTTGGGGTGAAGAGGTATTTTCAAGTAAGAGAACAGTTTTATGGGATGCAGGCTGTACTTGAAACAATGACTGATGTAAGTGACACCAGTGGAATATAAAAGCTGAAGGAGGTGAAAGATGAAGAATGGTATTACTGTTATCCAAAGGAGAACGAGAGATGACAAAGTATCAGGGATATTTTAATTTTTTTTTAAAGAAATTCTTCAGTGGTAAAAGTCTCTTCAAATGGCCAAGGGAATTGCAAAGGCATAAAAAAAAAAATCAGAATTCATTTGTTTGAAAGTACTGGTGAGGGAAGAGAAGCAGCAGTATTTGAACAGAAAAGGCAGAGCAGTGCAGGAAGCACACCTGATCGTGAGGTTTTCCCCAGACACATTCAGTAGCAAAGGCTGAGGATATTTCTCGGCTCCAGAAGAGACCCATGTTTGATAACTGCTCTGTGCCTTAGGCTTCCAGGCTTTTGTTGGCCTACATCTGCAATGCAGGAGTAATCCACATTGCCTAAATGGCAGATAACCCACAAGCTTTAGCAAGACTTCTTCCAACTAATAAAAATGTTTAAATTACATCAGGCACAAAATAGTAGAATAAAAACACAGCAACACAGGAACAACTGGGAGAAGTAACAAGTCTCAGGCAGGAAAATTTAGCCTTAGTTAATAAAATATCCAGAGGATGGATGGCTAGCAACAGGTTCCTCCTTCAACTACACCTTGCTAATTACAAGAATGTAATCACAGAAAAAACAAATCCAAAATTAACCCACTTTGTGCAGTTCTTTTCAAAGGCACGTTGGAACAAAGAATCATCATCTCATTTTCTTCCTTTTATGAATGGGCTCAGTTTGTAGGTAGCTGCTTTGTTCTGTCTTGTTCAAGAAATGATATTCTGACATTACTCCCTGATTGATTTACCAAAATCTTTTCTTTCAGCTCACAAAGAAAAGGGATGCCAGCAGTCAGATCTCTCAGCAAGGGCTGAGACTGCATAAGCAAGCCCCGTAGCAGCTTATCAGTCCTGTAATCACGGTCACAACACACGGTCAACCTCCAGCGATAGTTGCCGAGGAGCCCGGCACACACAGAAAGCACACAACACTTCTGGCTTCAAAGGCTTTGTTGATCACACAATCCACTTATTATGTGAGCCCTCACAGATGAGTAAGAGAGCACTGTGAAAATAACCCTGTCCAAATAGCACAGAGAAAAGAACTAAAAACGGAAACTAATGTCTGTGGCTTCACATTCAACACCGCTGGGCTAGAAACAAAGCAACACCATCATTTAGCTGGGTATCTCATAGGTCATGCTGACCTGAGAACTTCTTCCAGGGTAACACAAAGGGACCAGAAACATCATGGCAGTTTATTTGGAACGAAAACAAAGCTTTGGACAGTCGTCCTAGCTCTTCAAATTACTGACATCCTTAGCACCTTCCCAATCCCCTTAAAGCAGGCAAAATGGTAGGAAGGTAAGTTGAAAATGGAGATGATAATTTAGACACCATTTTCCCCTCCCAAAAAGCATATGCATTAATGCCTCCACTGTCCTCTGCAGGATGAAATAAACTCAGTTTCTTTTTTTTCCCTTGACAAAAGGTACAATCACAGCAAATGCAAAATAATAAAGGCACAGATAAAACCAGAGATACAGTTTTTACAGACAAGCTGTTCTAGAAAGGTGGCCAAAAGGATTCGTACAATGGATCTCTTGTGCCAGGAGGTGAGATAACAGGTCATAAAACAGCTATGGGCACATGGAGTCATACCAAGAGAAGCACTGGACCTGGTGAGCTAGTGTTTAAAATATTATGCAGATGAGAGCAACTTCCTTTCCTTACCAGTCCCCAAAGGGCTCCTTCTGTCGTGGCAACAATGGTGGCGGCTCTAGGAGTGTTGTACATCAATGCCAGTTCGCCAAAACTGCCGTGATTATCATAGCGGCCCACACAGCGCGACTGGTTGTCTTTTGCTACAACAATATCATACAAACCCCTGGAAAACAACGGAATAGATGCTTTTTATTAGACAACATTCCATTACAGATCATAAAACCAGCTTTTTCATGTTATACAAGCAGTCCTCTTATTGCTGGGTGAGATGGAACACGCTTTATTAAGCTTTCCAATTGCCTGATACTAAGCTGCTTCTATCTATACTATTTCCACAAAAATTCTCTCATAATAAAGCCTTTAACTCCTAATAGATCCAGGCAGGCTCTGCTTGGTTTCCTCTGTATAGTAATTTGACATTGCTATTGTAAGTGTTCTGGCCAGGGCATTAGGTAGCTTCCTCGCCCTTTCACAGCATGTGTTAGCCAGTGAGGCCTCATTAGAGTGACCTGGATCCATCTACAGCCTCTGTCACCCATTTTTCCTCAGCAGCACTGCAGTGCCTTTGGGATAAACTCATCCAACTGCTCACCTGCTCATATGGATTTGCCTCAACTCCAGCTTACAGGTATGTCTGCATCATAACCCCCAGATGCAATGGTAACTCGTATCTCCATATGCCCCTGCCAGACTCAAACTATCGACCAGGGATGTCGTGGAAGCGTAAAGATCACAGAAAGGGCCTTTCTTTACATACCTACAGTACTGAGTGAGTTTTGCAGTGCTAATTCACCAATCTTAGTATGAGCAGCACACCCTGATCCTCCACAACTGGAGGATATAAAGCTAGTTCAGGAATGCTAAACATCCCACGTCTACTATAAGATAGCTTTATGCCAGCTTCATTTTGTAGGAGTTTCCACAAAGTGGATGTTACAAGCATCAAACAAACAACTAAAGCACATCAAAATGAGGAAGCTTTGCACAATGACTTGAGGGTCTACTGCATTAAAGTCTTGCAGACCCAGAGAAAAAGTTTGGCTGCTGGATCAATAGTAGATGGGGCCAAGACTCAGAGATGTCTGAAGATCCAAGAAATGTAGTCTCTCCTTTTCACCTGAAAAACTAAAGGAGGAAACCAGGCTCATGAGCACTGCTTAACAGCCTCACCAGATGCTCTTTACACTCTTACTGCTTACTCATACCTAGATGACAGAGAAAGAAAGCAACAGCATGCTAACAATAAACTAAATAAGGATTAGTGTTGATGAAAAGTTTTACTAATTCTTGTAATATCCAGTATCTAATTCTTGTAATATCCAGTATTCTGAGAGGCACCAAAAGCAACAATCTTCAGAGGTCCTTTTCATCTAGAAGAGCCACCTGTGAGCACCTTATGCTAAATACAACTTCCTCCCATCGCTCAGCCTGAAAGTCACTTACTAGTGCCATTTATTTCCAAATAACTAAAGCCACATAACCTTCAGGCAAGTATTGAGCCACCTGCAACCCAAGGACTAAATTGGTGAGGCACCACTGAGTGACCTTGGCTCAGATTTATTGAGAAAACTGTTGCTGAGCTGTGAAACAGTCTGTGAGCTAAAGCCCTGCAAGATAAGAAGAATGAAAACACAGAGTGAAGTGTAATTGTTGAGATGGTAATCGTTAGGAGCTCAAGGACTCAAAAGAAAAACACTGACATGAAAAAATATAAAACCCCAAGGGGAAAAAAAAAAAACCCAGCAGAAAAGCAGAGGAGAGCAACTCAGCAAGATCACGGATCACCCTGTTCCAAGAGGCAGAGGCCAGCGCTGCCCCTCCTGACCAATGACTGCTCCATCAGCACAGACTCATCAGGTGCGCCCCCAGCAGCACTGAGCACACTGGTGTTTAGCCCTGCAACACATTTGTCCCAGTTCTCCCTTCCACGCAGTTAGCACTAAATAGCTTCTGCATCCTCAAGTTGCATCTGTCCTGCCTGCTGCCCCTCTGTGCGTGGGAAAAGATACTCAGACAGAAGTCCTCTGGTGAGGAAGTATTACAAAGAGGAGACTTTGGGGGGAAAAAAGGCCTGTGCAAGAAAACCTTCTTTTCTGTGCAGACAAGAAGCTAAAGAGTTAGCTCTGCAACACAAAGTCACTGCTCATTCTGACAGAAAGAAACTAATCCTCAGGGATATTTAGGCATTAATGATTATCTTAGAGTAAGAAGACATGCCTACTGATGCCGTGAAAGAGCCAGAGTCCTCTGAATTTGCACTTGCAGGCAAATGGAAATATTGTAGCTTTCCATAAGCACCAGTATTCTACTATTTTTTGCATAAAAAAAATAAGGGGGTTGGAGGTGGGGGAGGACTGGAAATGGGAGAGTGGAACAGAAAATACAAAACTGTAGAATACTTTGTAGTAACTGAATAACCAGCATAGGAGCTGCAGCCACGTTGGTGTTTAGAGCAAAGGCTCGTATGCTCTATTGATAGACAACACTGAGTTTAGTAACTGCGTTAAGATTTAGTAACCTTATAGCCTCTGCCACATATTTTTGGCAACAATACACCTGTATTATACCTTGAGAGTAAAACAAACCAAAACATTTAAAAACCTGACATCTTCCAACCCAACTATCTCTTGACAGGAAAAATGCACATTGTGGAACAGCATTATGTCTGTAGAACAGAGACCATAAACCATCAAAGATTAGGTTCCATTTCACTTTTTTATTTTAGGTTAAAACTCATAGCAGGAAAAGCTTTTTGGCAACCAACAGGTTAAGAGCCTCAAACAGAAACGAATTAAAATAGGCTGATGGTATCTGACATTTCTGAGAGGCTCCCAAACTGAATTTAAGTTTCCTCAAGATCAGGAATCGCTGCTCTGCATTCATCTCATCATTTGCAGAATCACAGATTAGTTTGGGTTGGAAGGGACCTTTAAAGGCCATCTAGTCCCACCCCATGGAAAGAGCAGGGACATCTTCAAGGAAACAAGGTTGCTCAGATTCCTGTCCAACCTGAGCTGAACATGGTAAGAGAAGGAACTGCCCTGTCTGGCCAAAGAGAAGGGATAGGTCTGAGGCAGGGCAGCTGAGGGAGATAACCAAGTGTAGAAATGAAACACTGTTTTAAGCTAATGAGATGGTATGGGAGGGAACAGAGGAAAATGCATATGGTGAGAATATATTTGCGGTAGCCTTATATTCTATAATGCAACTAATCAGAAAGGGGGATGTCCATATAATGGACAAGGATCATTCAAAGTGAACAGTTTCTTACCTAAAAATTCCTTTCCAAATTCCCTAAACACAGCATGACAGTTCAAAAGGCAACATGTTTTCTTGAAGAATTGCTTTGAAAGCCTTTACTACTATATTAATGGTGCCATTATTTCAGTGATAAAGAAAGATAACAGTGCATCAAAAAAGTAGTTTGCTAAGATGGTGTTCCAAGAGACATTTATAATTCATCAGTAATATTCTGTTTAATATTACAGTTTTACAGGAAGAAATAAATCTGTGCCCTTAGTTCTTCTTGAAATACAGTGACTAAAAGTAACATCAGCTAGAATTTTTTCCGAAAGGGTAAAAGATACTGAAACGGTGCATGCACACTTGTATCTATTATATGCCTGTTACACATGCAGAATCTACAAAATAATCAGCCTGAAGAGAAATACAGTCTACATTCCAAAAGCACTGCTGCTTACCGCTCAACGACATAGAAGTTGTCTCCATCATCACCTTGGTCAATCACATGTTCCTGAGGTTTCACCTTCCTCTCAAACATGGCATCAAGGACCTGAGACAGCTGCTCCTAAAAAAAACCCCAAAATTAAAAAAAAAATAAATAAAAAAACCTCTCAGAAGATACACTTCAGCATTATTGTTGGACAAGAGTGAGCTCATTTCATTTAATCTGGCTATTGAAGTGAAACATGCAATGCATTGTTTTTACTGGTATGAAATATTGATTTCCACTAGTATCTCACTTGTTTCCAGCTTATTAAGATAAGTTGAATAATGCAAACAGCAATACTTCCATCCAGAAGAGTTATTATCTCAAATTTATGTCCCAATACCTTCGTTTGTGCAGCAACTCTCCCTTGGCTGACACAGCTTCACTGCAACAGATATCTATTGATTTATTTCAAGAGTGCACACATTTCTTTATCCATATGTATGTCTAGAAACTGCACCGTGATTCATTAGTAACTTATTGGTACTGTTATCATCCAAGAGCCTCAGTCATGACCAGGACTGCACAGAACAAGACACTGTGCAACCAGTTATTTCCCCAGGTAGTCTGGGTCTCAGGGAACCTGCAATTCCAGCACAAGGCGAGATCAGAAACAGACAGAGAGCAGAGAGAAAATGGGATAATGCTGGTCTGCACAGGAGACTCAAGCTAGGCTGCCCTGATGAGCCATGACTACACTGTTTTGGTAGGCAGCACTGCCCGGGAAGCTGAGAAGGCCAAGAGAGATGGTGCCATACAAATACCCTGCGCCTCAACGCTGAGCTGCTTTACCATCTTTGTTATTCAAAAGTCCATTAACAATAGACTTCCATTGCATTTTCAATGACCAGATGTTCAAAGTTGAAGATGTAGATCACAGCTGAGTTTCTAAAAATCTACTGCAGGAACATGCAAGCTAGTCTTTATGCTGCTAGATACACTTGAAATGTTTACTGCGCTCCTTCACTTGGGAATAATCATTGCAGCCTCTGTAGGCAATGCTATATTGAAAATATTATACATCTTTTCACTAGCATCCTATTTTCTTGTCATTAAAAAGCTCTCCTGATATTTAAACTAAGCAAACAATCATTGCATGAAAGCCATTTATTTTAACCACACACTTCACAGCATGTACTTAAGTAACAATTGTTAGAAAACAAGCAATGCAGATTTTACGAAGCTTTTTAAAAATACTGTAACTCAATAACGCTTTGTTTAGAGGATAAAGAGGCAAAGACATTTTAAGTAAATAAAACACTGAGCTTTTTTTTCAGTAAAAGGACAAACTTCATCAGACTTCTGAACTGTAAATAAACCCTCTGGGTTTAAATATGGGTACACAGCATGCCCAGGGGCCTTACTGGCAAGGATAGTAGTCATTGCTCTCACCCAGTACAAAATTCAGTTTTAACTAGGGTTCTACAAACTCATTTATAAGACACCACGGACCCTACACACGATACACCATACAGAACTTCATACTGAAACATAAATCAGGCCTATCACCAGGGATGCTCAAAATCTCAGGGTTGAACTCTGTGACAACCTAAATTGATTTTAGTCCAACGTTCCACAGGAACCTTGCTAGAGGTGACCCACTGGACACTGGCTCCCTTGCGTTTGATACTAAGTACTGCAACAACTATTCACGCAAGTGAAGACATTCAAAAGAGCTGTTGAGTCACTGAGCCTAAATTCAGCACAGTCCACCTAAATGCAAACTGAACTAGTAGAAAAAGGATGAATTTGGCCAGGATGTTTGAGTCACACAATTATATTTACTCCTAAAGGGGTTTTATGTAATTTTGTTGTTGGGTCTGTTTGTTGGTATTCAGCAGTTCTACATGACACTCTTCAGAGGTTAAAAAGCAAATGAACATATTTTGAGCCTTAATATGAAAGTGTTCCTCAAACTCAGTAAAGGACAATATACATGGAGCAAAAGCAGTGGGTATTCTACAGCCAACCCTCCAAACCAGTCACATTATGCTGAGGGAGATAAAAAAAGATTATTGGGAGAAAAGGTGAAATGATGCAAGTTCCATACTCCCTTTATACCCCTTACTAGGAAAGCTCTCCCTTCTCTGCTAAGTGCCCTTTATCATACTATAATCAATGTATGCACTGCAGTCATCTTTTTCAGCCACATGCTGTCTTAATGCCTGAGTCTTTAACAGTTGCAGCTTAGATCCTTTCCATTGCTTCTCTCCTCAGCTGCTTGGAAAGCTTTTCCCAGGAAGCAGTATTTTTCCAAGCCCACTTTCTCAGCTCAAATATATTTTTCAAAGTCATCATTGAATATAAACTGTTATTCATTTTTGCTTCTGAGAGATTTTTCTGGAAGCTAAAGACTGGGCTACTCAATTCCAATGGTGATCCCATTTTGTGTGTACTCCTTGAGCTGCTGAACATCTTCAGTATGTATCATATTTTACTGTGCACCATCAGGTTACTTGCAAATGGAACCTTTAACGTGTCCTCAGTAAATAGGCCTAACGACTACAAGAATCCCAGAACAGCAAAAGGACAACCTTGGAAAGGGCAGCTTTCAAGGAAACTTTTTTGACAGAATGTCAATTCCCCAAACCTGCTGCAATCAAAAGCTTTCAATAATTATTTTGAGAATGCAGTTCAGTGTCACTTTGGGTTTGTACAGCAACCATGAACTGGGAGAACTTCCTGGCTTTCAAGGAAAGCTGAGCAGCATTTCTGAAACCCTGACCTACCACCATCCACCCTTTCAGATCTGCGGCACAGCTCAGTGATTCAAACCAGGACGCTGCAGGGACCGTCGCTGGTGCAACAGCTTTCATCCTGCCTCAGCCTCTAGTAGAGATGTCAGTTCTGGTTTTGTGACACCAGACCAGATGCCTTTATTCTATGACCACTCAGAGGCTGGATTAGAGCATCTCCAAAGGTCTGTTCCTGAGCTATCCTATGATCGTCATGAAAAAAAATTCATACCAATTAAGGTTACTAAGTGCTCATGATTAAAACTCAGCGCTGAGGCAGAGTAATTAATAACCAACTTCAGCAATAAAAATGAGTAAGAATAGGAACAACCTAAAGCGATTACATTAATTTACAGAAAATTTCCTGACATACTGGCATTTAAGAAAAAGGTGCAGCCATCTGAAATCATGAAATGAGAATAGTGTTCAATAGCACAACTGCGTAAGTGAATTCCTTTTTAAATTACCCATACAATTATCAACCCTTTCCTTGGGAAAAGGGAATCAGGTGCAATGGTACCCACAGCAAGCAGTGAAACCTTAGTGAAAGAATTAAAAAAAGGAAAAGAAACCCCAACAAAACAAGAAACCACATTTCTCTAACAGAAAAAATTGAACTTGCAGGGAGAGGGATCTGACAATCCTGGTAACTGACAATTTGACATGTTTGTTTATGTTTTTCATTGATTGTTGATCTCCAAACACATGTCCCAGTCCAGCCTGCATATAATTAACACTTCATGAACAATCACAATGCAAACAAGTGTCTGGACTGTTAGATCAAGCTATTACCTGTAGGTATAAGGCATCAAATCCAGTTAAGATTTCCTTAAAATCATATTACCTGATCTAGGTTTTTGAAGAGCAGGATATCTTTACATGCTTCCTGCAGTCTGCATCGCTGTTCATCAGTTTTTGGATGAACTACCTTTAAGACAAAGTAAAACAAAACTGTTGTGACAACAACGAAATATGATTACTGACTGAACCTTCACTGCAGAATGAAAAAGCAGAACACAGTTTTAGAGTGTCAAAGTATACATCTCTGGTTTTGTTGTTTATATGTAAACATACAATTCAAGACAGGAAGAAAGAGACAAAAGAAATACATTATGTTGACAATTAACACATGCAAAGTCAAGAAAGACAAGAAAGAAGAGGATGTCTTTTCCTTTTCCTTCCCTTCTAACCCAGTCACACACAGTTACAGCTTGAATATTTGGAACAGAGGAAAAAGTCAACAGTTTTCTTCCTAAACTCTGGCTATGTTGATCCAAATACCCTTACTGTTGGCATATAGGTAGATCTACGATACATATATATCATGTCCATCAAATAACAGAAGTTATCCAAGAAGCAGATGGGGGTTTTCCCCCAACAAAACCACCTAAATAAAAGCTTTGCTGTTTGAGATTTTTTTGTTACTTCTTTCCAGTTATAAACACTGCATTGAGTTAAAGGAACCAACACTCACTGTGTCTTAAAAACATTTATATATGTGCTTGTTGGGATGTCATTATGAGACCACATATAAAAATATTAATTACCTCACATTTACCACATTAATTCTATTTCTGGAATAAGAAGGATTCCAAAAAACAGTTATGTTAGTAGCCTTTTCAAAAATCTCATTGTCCAAAGTTACACAGACTTCAGATCCTTGTTTTAAAATCAAATTGAATATTGAATCAGCCCTCAGGACAATTAAGACTTTTAATGGAGTGAGCGTATCCAGTTAGCAAATGTTTGGATGATCAGACACACTCATAGTCTTTTTCTCTTATTTATGAAGTATCTTCTTTCTTAAGAGAAATTTAATTAGACTTAGATTTTCATTGCAGAAGCGTAGGCATCCTTGAGATGGAATCTGGAAATGGAACCCCAGAAGTCCAGGGAGAAACCCTCACTGGCCATCCTACAGAAATCTACAGCCTCTGAAGAAATACAATTACGGTATCTGAACTTGCAATTCCTAGAAATCCCTCACTTTCAAGAACAATAGAACAGGTGGCCACAGTGTCAAAATATTTCAACAAAGCGTTTCTTCTACCCAGGCAGAACTGCTTTGACAAGAAAAGCAGTAAAAAGGATGTGAGGAATTTTAAGCACCCATGAAGAAACAGCTGTGGTAAAACTTAACTAATTCTTCACAACAGCACTGATGCTCTAGGGATTGCCTCAACTAGACTTCAAGATAATTAAGAAAGGAAAATATCCAAACTCTTATAGATGGGAGACTTAAGCACAGCTCTCAAGCCCTTTGAAGTAAAATTACATTAAAGCTACAGTGACTACAGAAGTACATGAGACTGAGACCCTAAGTTTAAGAGCCCCGTCACTTTGTCAGTGTCAGCATGCCACACAACCTCTCAGAACCAAACACACAAGTGCTGAGGAAAAGGTGACATACAGACATCTGCCAGTCAAACTGCAGAGAACCATGCATGATGCAATTCACTCATTCTTACCCTTTGTTCTGTATCTTCTTCCTCTTCATCTGGATTGAAAGCTTCAGCACATACTTGGAAGAAACAGAGAGAGGAAATTAGTAAAAAGAAAGAATGACATAAAACATCAGACAAATCAAGCATAAATTCCTTTCTTCTAAATTTTATTTTGCTACAGGAAAAACAAAAGGACTTTTGTTTTTATGTCGTTATAGTGTCAGAGGCTTAAATCCTATTCATTCTCTGAGCAGGCACAGCAATAGAAAGTAATCTTCCCTAGCAAGTACTCCAAAGCATGCACAGATTCCCTTTCAATTCTTATCAAAGCATAACAATCCCCATTCAGACTCATACACAAACATCTTCTGTAAAATGCAGGGAAAAGTACTGCAGCTCCGTAGCTTTGCTCCTCGCAGTGCAATGCATTTGACATAACACGCTTTAAAAAAAAAAATAGAAAATGGGAAAATAAAAAGTCAAGGAAGCATGTGGCACTCACTCCACCTCAAACCAGATTTGCAAGTGAATATCTATGTTTTGAGGTTTTTTTCAATGCAGAGAACTCATGTTTACACAGAAATTAACCTGGGAAATGAACAATCAGCTTGGCCGTAGTATATT
>VZTM01037194.1:79695-110030 GCA_013400555.1 Jacana jacana | reverse complement strand
AGAATAATGCTTAGTCCCTTTCCCCATACGCTCCTGTGTTTTACTACATTTGAATCAAATCAGTGTCAAGTTGTGATATAGAAACAACTTTAAAAAATACACAAAGTGATCATATGTGGTTTTTTTTTTTTAAAAGGATGAGCACACATGTGGAAACCATACACTGTAGTGCACGGGAACAAGGCTCTGCCAAACATGTCATTTTAACTACAGGATCAATTGTAAGACAGACAATGATAAAAGCGAGCCTCTAAAAAACTTCAAACCATTTTTGTTCAGTTGCAGTACTTCAGAAAAGGCTAACCTCCGCTTAACAGTTACAGTATTAAACACACACCTTTGGCTGCCAAAAGCCTGTGTCTCTAACTCAGACTCTCATTCATTTGCAGATATTTGCAGTTCCTACACGTCAAAGTGAGCTCTACGTAGCTGTACAGATCATCGGAGAAAGCAGGAGCCAGTCCTGTTTTCATCCTCTTCTGCTCTTACTTTAATAAGAGTGGTCTTACTTCTGAGGCTCTGCGCTTCTTGTCAAATTTTACAAAGAAACACAGACAAGGATTTTTCTTTGTGCTTTACCCTGACAATACTGAAGACTTGGCAGAATGCCCAGAACCTCACTGCAATGACATCCAACCACTGAATGGACTTCCAAAGTACAAATAAAAATAAGCAGATTAAAAAAATAATAATCAAATCTAGAAGGCCTAGCATTCAGCAACTTGCATATAATTTGCAAACGCATACAGGACTATTGACC
This sequence comes from Jacana jacana, assembly GCA_013400555.1. NCBI lineage: Eukaryota > Metazoa > Chordata > Aves > Charadriiformes > Jacanidae > Jacana > Jacana jacana. Next base: position 109,270 of record VZTM01037194.1, on the reverse strand, counting down.
TTATCACCATGCCTTCAAAAGGAATATAAAAAAGCACAAGTCCAGGACAATTTGCTAGGAAAGACTTGCATGGCTTTTTTTCCTGCCAGAAGGTACAGGCCTTTCCTAGGAAATTACATTTTAATTCCTTTTTTTTTTTTTTTCCTGGAGAGGTTGAAGAGACTGGAATATAACACAACCCAAGCATTCCATTTATCAAACCACAAGGCAAAACCCCAATCATGAAATCATTAGGCATTTGTAGAGTAGCTGCAGCTCAAACACCAAACCCCGTGTCACGCCGTCTCTTCTGGTTTGCACCATTAAGGACAGAGAAACACCAGGTAACGGTGCCCCTACAAACACAGGCATTTGGTTTAACAGTGGCCCACCTACACTTAATGCAGATACTTTACAACAGATAAACAGCATTCCTCCTCAGCTGAATAAAAAAAAAAAAGTATAGTCCACCACACATTGCAAAAATGACTATTATGGGAACGTAGATGCCTATCAAGCTGCACAACTTGGACTGATAGGAAAAGATCCACTTAATATTCAATACAAATGCACTAACAAAGAGAACAGTATTAGCATTTTGGTGTGAAAGCTTTCCTCCTCATTTCATTTAACAGTAAGGATTGAGGTCTATTGTGAAAGTTTTGGATTTTATAATAAGAAACATTTTCTTAAAAGAAAGCCTGCTTGTTTAAACACTATGGTGAAACTGGAGATAAAAAGTACCTTTTTTCTTTACAACCAGCATATCTTACCGGTAATCCACATTCAGTTCTTTATTAAGCACTAAGTACATACTATAAATCTGCTTCCATACGCTTCTGAAAGCGCCTAAGCACATTGAAGCTGCGTATCTATGAATTCAGAGATCACTGAACTTCATTTTATCAGTCTATGATTTGCATTCTCAATATTAAGCTGCAAATTAGATTTTGTTTCGGCCTCATTTGCAGGGAGCCTCTTGCTAAAAGCATGCTTTGGAATTGAGGAACTTCTTCAAGATTTCCTTGGGAAAACATGTTTAATTACCACAGCTAAGACTGCAGCATTAGAACAAGCCTTTATCTTAAATCATGCAGCAATAAAAACAACAAAGTTCTCTGGATCTTTAGTATCATATGGCTTTAGCTGGGATTCGTACATGTCAGCCTCCCCTATTCCATCTTCCCCAGTAAGGGTGAACACAGTTTCATAAAGCCCAGTCAGGAAACACAGAAGAACTTGGGGACCTTCCCTTACATATGGGATAACACTCTGGCACTGCCCACGAATGGGCATCACAGAAATACAACAAAAATTATGCAAAAATACTACTTCTTCCCATGCTGTCATGTAGAAAGCCTTCCCATTAAACTTTTCATTCTTCAACCCCCTGCTGGGATTTCTTTTTTCATGTAGAAATGACAGGGTAGACATTTTGGCCTTCAACTGACAGCTCTGATTGATGGGACTTTATTTATTTGCAGGCAGAGCTGTAACACTTAATGTAACATATCTGTTGTGGGACTGTTAAAAAAAGGGGAGAGAGACAAAAATGATTAATTCTGACCTCAAGCTTAAATTAATATTGTGATATGCTGGAAAGCCCACAGAAAGGTTTTCATCTTACTCACATTATAACAACCATCAGTATTTTCCAAATATTTTTAAACATGACTAATGCAAAGAAAAGGCAAACACTACGTCAACACCATCCTGCGTTTTACGTTGCAATACGTCCAATTTTTCTTTCCACTATTTTTAACTGGTAAATTCCTTGCAGAACTCTGTACTGGTGAGTATATTAGCTGTCGAGATCTGTGTGTCAGTCTTACCTTCACTGTGTTTCAGATTATCCATACTCTGTGTTCCTTCTCTACTCTTCTGACTGAGAAGAACCCCCTAAACATAACGCCCCTAAACTCTGCCAATCCCTGTCAGAGATCTAGGGAAGTTAATTCCAGGACTCCTGAAGGTTAGACATTTGCAAGTTACAGTACAGCCAGTCCCAATGAAAAACCATTTGATCTTTCATGCCCGCTATTTTCTACGTGACCGAATTCACATATTAACTATTTCAGTGTCCCAGCAGAACAGGTACTCCAAGGCAAAGCTTATTCTCACAAGATTATCCTGAAGAAATGCATCAGTAGCATCTTTTCAGACACACTGAAACAGCAGTTGGAAGGGATCTCTCTCTGAAGGTCACCCAGTCCAGTCTACTGCTTAAAAGGGAGCTATGTGCAATGCCAGCTTGGGGCTGACCTGAAAACCTCTTGGGGTGGGGCACATATGTCTGGCTAACCTGCTCCAGCCCCCTCCTGGGGAAGAACTTTTCTTAATGTGCAACCTAAAGTTCACAAGCTGATATAATTTGAGGTGACTTCTGAATTCACAGTTTTCCTACGTGAGATTTGCAGCACAAGTCTGCCTTTGAGCAGACGCTAAGTACGAATGCATCAGTGAAAGTTACACACCAAGTGTGACACACGCCCCCATGATGTATTTCCAATACTACAGCTATATCAGTATCTATCATGTAGACCAAGCTTCTTTCCAAATCTACCCACATAGTTCAAAACAGCTCTGGAACATAAAAAACAGTTTTCAATTTTAAGAAGCTTTAAGAAAAAAAGTAAAACCAGGCTTTTATCCTACCATCTACATTCAGCCTTTCTTAGCATCTGCAGCTTCCACAGCTAGTTTAGCTTTCTCCTCATACAGCACCTTCTTTGGCTTTCAGGAACAGGCACATCTGTTAACACTTCTGAAGGCCCAGAAATGATACAACTCGACTGCTGCTTTGTTTTGCAGGTGACAGCATCTTCAGAGCAACGAAGATCTTTCTAGTTGCAGCACTGACATAAGCAGTGGATGGCTGAGAGGGAAGCAAAGGGTGGGGAGAGAACGCAAAGTAGCAAGAAAAGTTTGCCAGTGCAAACACTACCTTTGTTTATGCAAGTTTTAACTGCTCCCAAGGTAATTTTGTTCTGCAAAATACATGTTTTGTCAAGATCAAAGTCCTTGCACTCTACTCAAATCTGCACAAGAGTTGAGTGTTTAGCTCCCACAAGCAAAGCAAGCTTTGTGAGAAGTGCACACCATCCCGGCAGCTGAGAGATCGCCGTTAGTGTTTTCAAAATAGCAGACCTTCAGTTACAGGAGAGGAGGAAACCCTTTCGTACTGGGCAAGAAAATCCTGTGGTTTAGCGAAGGTGAATGCATCACTAATGTTTCTGTGGCTATTGGAAGAAGTAGCAAAGACATGCCCTGCCATATTCTCTTTGCAATTTCAGATAGCACCTTCTGTACCTGAGCATGAAATCCCATTCACTCGTCTTCACTTAGGAGGCTGATTCCAAGAGACTCATTAGCGAAATCCCACCCACAGTACTAAACACTCAAGGACTTCTCCAGTTAGTTATTCAGATCAGCTGCCCTGCACTATGCTTAAGGAAACGTTCTTTGCATTCGAATTTGCCAAAGCTTCAAACATTGTGTAAGTGTCTCTCCGGGGAGAGATGCATAGCCTCTTCTGGGAGCACTATGCCAGCTGGAAAGGTGACCACTTCAGTGGCTTGTCACTCCCTCTTTGACAGCTGAGTTGCTAAAGCAGGCACTTCCAAAATGACTGAGATGAAGTTAAAACTGAGCTTGCACATAGGTCTTTGTTGGCACAGCTGAATGTGATTTTCTGCACTCTGGAAACAACTTGAAGTTCCCTCTCACTTCTGCTGCTGGAGAGCTCAGAACTTGGTTTAGAAATTTTGGTTTAGAAATTGCACTTTGTTGCCCAAGTTAAAGATCTCACCATGTCAGAACAGAAGACAGATTCATACCTCAATCCAGCAATCAGGAAACAGAACCTGCACCCATTTGCACTACCTGAACAATTTTCACACTTATGACAGAATGAAAAGTAACACGGAAAGCTGAAAAACAGCTAAGCCACGTGGAGGAAAGTCAGCTGTTTCAGCCTTCAACTCACTAAAGAGAACCAACTGAAATAAAGTGTTAAATTTTTAGTTAAAAAGAATGTCATTGAACCAGCCCAAAACTCAGATTTTGAGTCTTAGAAGACTAGTCTCTTTTACTTTATGTGCCAGGAGAATACCCCTAGATGCAGGAGTACCCACACCAGTACCACCTCATCCCTTCATTCTTAATTCTCAGAGAGGCATAACTGAGACACAACTTACAACAAGCAGCACTTGGGCAAACAACATCCCCTCAAATCTTTGTCCAATACCAACACAGAATATTCAAGCACACAGCCACTTGCATGGCCATATATGTCAAATCAAGTATAAGATTTTTTCAGTTGAGAAATATTTAGAATTAATTAATTTAGATGGCAAAGGAAAAGAATGGATTCTCAGTTCTTGAAACAGCTTCAACTTTCAGTTAAAGTTCAAAGGAAATCAAAATAATGTAAACCCATTTCTTCACCGGCAGCATTAACTGTGAGTTACTGATTAACTAAGATACAAAGTCACTCAGCATGGCTGTGCCAAACCAGCTGGGTCCAGCGGGAATGACAGGTTCAGACACAGCTCCGCACGTGGTCCCAAAGCCTGCTCAGGTTGGAAAGCTGCACAGTTCACTGTCAGGCAAAGAAGCCTGTAAGGCCCCCAAATCCTTCACTGTCTCACCCAGCGTTGCCTCTCTGTACTGTTGTACATACACAGCAGCGGGTAATTTAGGGGCACAAAGGTGAAAATGTTGACATGGCTTTTCCAAAGCTTTGCTTATACACTTAATTCAACTTGAAAATACCCATCTCTGGTGTAGGCATTACTGGTATTTCACAAGGTCCACTGGTTTAATGGAACAGTAAAACAGGTTGTTCTGCAGAGACATTTTTGCCCAGGGAGGCTGGGGCACTAACGAGAACTGGATGATGTCTTACAGTGCTTGGGGTCCTTGCCTTTAGAAACCTTTGATAACCATTCCCTCAGTAAGATCACATACTCCCCACTAGTGTTGTCTAAATCAGACTTCTCCCGATTGTTTTCTTCCCAACAAGGCAGAAATCAGCAGTTCCAGTGACAATGGCTTGTGATAAAACTGTAATGCCAGTGTCATACACTCCTACTTCATACTACATTTCAGTCAGGAGTTCAGAACAGGATGAATAATCAATTCTAAATGCCACCTTTTATGATAATATCTTTCTTCCTTTCTTTCTTTCCAACTCTACATGTACAGACATCTTTTATCCCAAGATGCAGAAGTGCAGGCAATACAATAAGCCTTTAAAATTATGACAATTGTCAACTATTTCCATGTGTACATTTGCTTTATATATTCTGAGTGTATTTTTCAAATATTTTTACTAAATTCATATAGATTAATAAAAATCTGGGTTTAAGTGTTTATCTAAAAGACTTTATCATCAGATATAAAGCAATTTAGAGAATGCATTACAACAGAGCAGCCATTAAAATGATACAGCCACAAATTAATTTTTTTTTTCCCCTACAGGAAGATTTGGCAAAGAATTTAAAATTACATTTCCCTAGGGGTAAACAAGAACTTTGAAGATGAAAGACCTAGAACAAACAGAAAGTAAATAATCACAGGCTCTTTTAGATTTATATCTTTCGGAAAGCATTACATACAGACAACACTGTTTCAGCTTGATTTTAGAGACAAACATAAAGCACTTGCAGGATACAATGCATTCCTACTTTATTATTATTTCTCTGTAAGCTCTGTTGAGGGCTTGGGGTTTTCGTTTTAACTTCTTCCGCAACATACAGCACGTGGCCTGGAAACCACCTCACATTAACCAAAAGGCCTTGGTTGACCACGGCCATCCCACACATCGCAGGGACACGCAAACACAAGACAAAGAATAGACCGAGGGCTCCCTGACTCACTGGAGAACCTGCTCCCAAGATCTAGTACAAATAAAAGGCAAATTGGGAGGGGAAGGCATCCCACTGAACTGTAAGGAAACTTCAAAAGAGCATTCTCATCCTGTAGAACTTCATTTAAATCATCCTCCTACTCAGGAGCAATGAAAACAAACAAAAAGTAATTGTGCCAGTGCAGGACTGGGGACAGAATTCTCTTCTCCTACCTCTTTGGTATAACCAGATGCACATGACATTAGTCTGTCCCTTCCTTTTCTTTTTGTAATTTACCAATAGCTGTATGTAATTTTATTTCCTTTATATATCTGCCTGTTGAATTATGAGTTATGAAAGTGCTTTAGCTTATCCTTCCACTTTACATGCTCGCAAGTCATTGAAGGGTCACACCCTCCCACCTCACAGAAGCCTTTATTATTCTCCAGCACCTGGCATGAGGCTACTTTTTTTTTCACAGAATAACACCCTGGCAAACATAAGTGAATAACATGCTTCTAGATCACCTAAATACACATTTGTGCATACAACCCAATAGTTCTACATGATTCCCAGACAGTAATTTTTTGATAATTTGAAATCCCACAATTTACAGGACTTCTCGTGAAAGCACTCTGTAGATACAATATACCCCTTGGCAAGTAGCCTCTCCCCTGTACAGCTGGAGAAACCAAGGGAGAGGATTACCTCATTTCACAGAAATCATCTGCTAATTAAGCCACAACTAGGGCTCCTGCACTTCTGGCCTCCATGTCTCTCTTCGTAACAGTAGAGCCCAGTATCCCATCAGACACTGGTGTGCTCTGAACCTTGCAGTAATAGCTGAGTCTGCATCAAAACTCAAAAACAACAAACAGCTGTCCATCACGGCAGAAAAATAATGAAAAATAAGAAAGCTTTCCAGGCAACAGTACCAAAGGAGTTCACAGCTCTGACACAGTAACAACCAAACCCAAACTATTGCCCCTTAGACCTTAAACAGTAATTTTAAATTTGCTATTTCTGTTTCCAACTCCCTTTACTACATTTAAACAAAAAACTTAAACCAGTAGCGGGGTGTTTTAGAGTTATACATTATTATTCTGTGTGGTGCAGTCTGAGAAATTCAAATGAAGCAAGTTTTATTCTTGTAAGTTAAGAAATCAGAAGACTGAAATGGATAAACATGCTGCTGACCTTGTTCAAGCCTTCTAAGAGAGCCTTACCGATGAGATAGTCAGCCATAAAAAAGGTCTCTTGGAAAACATGATGCTACTACTATTTCAGAGCACCCAGATTCACAATTGTAGAAGTAACCCTTCTGCTTTAGTGATCTTCTGGTTTAGCCCATCACAGCAATCTTACCACGTTTCTAAAGGGCTAGGTAACCAAGGCAGATACAGCCAGAAATTAAGCCTCAAAAATGTTTATGTACCTGATAAACGCACCGATACTTCCTCTCAGTTAAAAATCATGGAGAATCTTCATTTTACATTCAGTTACATCAAAAATCACAAGTTCCAAGAAATGGCTCAACTATATACCTTCCAAAAAACAGGTATCTTACAGGCTTTTAGTTACAAACAGTAGGTAGAAAAGACAACATAGATAAGGAATGAAACAAAGTGTTTTCCCAATCTAGAAACAAGAAATTCAGTTTCCAGGCCAAGGCTTTTTTTGTTTTTATGTTTGCAATTCTATTATGTCAATTGCTAAACCTGCAATAAGGCAGATAGTATTTACAAAAAAAAACAACCAAAAAAACTAAAACCAAAACACAAACACCAAGAAACCACGCCAACATCTTGGGAAAAATGCACTGATGCACTTTTGTGTTAGAGCAAAGCAGATATTTGGCAATGAAAATTAGCCACATCTGCCACTCATCTATCGCGACACAGAATTGAGGATGTCAGTGTTCAAAGCATTTGGGAAATTAATGGTTCAGCAACTTACATATAGTTTGTAAAGATTTCTAGACAATGTCCAAATAGAATAAAAATGGACCAAGTATTGCCTGTTTATCTGGAGCAACAGTGGACAATGTAAAACCAGCAGGGTTTTGACAGAAAAGGATGGTGTGCAGAGGAACGGTGTGAAAGCCCCCAGGTCCCCATGCTTTGGCACGACTGCTTCCCCAGCAGCAATTCTCTTGTCCACCTCACTTCAAAAAAAGAAAATTAAATTCCAACCCATTAAAAAGTGAGAGAATGTAATTTTATTTAAAAAAATAATCAGCTGAAGGCAGATATTTTCAGAAGAATTTATGTATCTAGAGATATAGATACATGCAGGCTTTTTGAAGATCTTTAATGGAAAAGAATTAATGAAAGTTAATCACCTACACCTTTTGCCACCTGAATACTTCCAAAAAACTGGTCCTTCCTGCATCAATTGCTTAATAAATTTGCATTACTATACCTTATTCTCATGATTAATAAAGACTAATTTCAGTTAAAATATTTTGCTTCAGATGAACAAGATTAATCACTGTGTAACACCGTAAGCATGACCAATTAATTAGAAAGAATAAATAAGAGGAAAGCAATGAATTCTAGTCCAGTGTAGCACTTACATTTGCACTGAGTAGACGGGGTCAGATCTCTTCTGACTAGATATTGCACTGATTTAAGTTTTAAATGAGGATGCTCACATTGAGAGTTGTGTTTCTCTGTCATGAAAAAAATCTAGCAATTGCAAGCAGAATTATTCACAACGGTGTCAAATCCAAGTGATTGTGAAGTCACGACCATTAATTTCCAAAAATAAGCTTTTCATTATTCACTGAATGCCAATTACATGCCAGGGATTTTTAAATAAGTCCCAATATTGCAAACAGAGAAAACAAGCTCCTTTTTTTTTTTTTTTTTAAATGAATAATGATTCAGAGACTTTCTTACAGGAGAGCACCCACACAATTTATCACCACTTTCATCTGTCATCCCACACATTTGGCTTTTGCTCATATCAACATTTTTCAAAATGAATTATTTTCACTCCAGTTATGATATCAGTTTTGCAATCATTAGGGCCAGCAAAAAATGATAGAAGCATCAGGCTGTTGAAATAGGAACGCTGTTTGTGCCATTCGTAAAAATGTGAATTTTTGAACTCAAGTCTCTTACAATTGATCATCTGCCTTCCCATAATAACTTCCCTTTCAGCAGAAGTTATTATGCCATCAGTTTTGTAAGATGGTGAATAATCAATACAGAAATCCATTAAATTAGCTGCAAAAGAAGATACCAGATCATTATTTTCAAGTCATCCTCTGCTTACCAGATCATCTGGTAAGTAGAAACTGCAGAATGGCACTCAAAGTCATGACGTCTCTCAGTCTCTCCCCCTTGATGATTTGAAGTGATGAGATTTTACCACTACAGTAGCAGACAGTATCCTGCAAGAGAAATACTCAGAACAACCTCCCAAAAGAAGTGTTGCCTCTTGCTTCATTGCTACTATTTAGATATCCTAATTTAACAGGATCCCAAAACAGTATTCTTTACCAAATACTAACATGCTGCATGGCAATAATTAATAGAAAAGCTTTCTTAGAAGATGCCTTTTTTTAAAAAAGCTGTCATTTTAAAATTATAAAAGCTACTGGAAATATTTTACTATGTGTAGTGTTATTGTTTTCTGATATTTCAGCTTGCCAGGGTGTGAAGAAAATGCTGTATCTCTATTTTCACTAGAAAACCAAGAGAGATAGACTTCAACAACCTATCTACTTTATGAGATGATTGCTCATCTGTGGTAGAAGCCAGAAAAATGAAGAGTTCAAAGAAAAAGTTATCAAAAATGAGAACCACCACCAAGTTTGAAAATCAACAGTCACACTGGTCTTAATGGAAGTTTATCTTATGTGGAAAGAAAAAGCCAGAAACTGTCAGTGAACATTGATTTACACACTATTCAAATAAGAAATGCTATACTTACACCCTCTTAAAAATAGAATGTTCAAATGTTGCACGAAGATAGAAAAAACCCAAACAAAAACCCATACTGTCCTAGATTGCTAGATGGAAGAGAAACATCAAAAATTCTAGTTCCAAACCCAAATCTGTAAGAGACGCCGAGAATGGTAAAAGTCAGAGTTCCCAACAATGTTAATGTTCACGATACACAGGAAAACAGGATTCAGTAACATTCAAACAAAATTACCCTCTACATATGTAAACATCTATTCAGCAATCATACCCTGGGAGAGGGCTTAGCACCTGATTGCAGGGACAGCAGATCTGATCCTCATCACTTCACCAGGTCCCTGCTGAAAGCTGCCCTACCACAGGACTAACTGAACCAAGTCTCCTTCATTTGAGTACTTTTTATATTACCAGGAAAATAGCCACAGATCCTAACAGTCATGTTACTTTGCTGGTATAAAAGTGTTAGGAAAGTAGCTATCATGGATTGCTTCCCTAGACTACATAATTCAATTATTCTCTCATATAGTCCTTGAACGTGAAAACTCAGATTCTGCTCCGATCCCCCATAGGCCAAAAGATTGAGGAGGGAGTACAGGCACATGCAAGAGAGGTAAATTATAGCAGGTCATTCATATAAACAGAAATAATTGGAGAAAAAAAAGAGATGAAAACCTTCTGTGACAGGTATATGGTATGGGTGTCATATTTTGTCAGATTTTTTTCTGTCCCATGAAGAAGTCAGCAAGTCTGCTGGAGAGTGGGTGTTCTGTGGAATGAATCAAAGACATCTAGAAATGGCAACACAGAAATCTAGCAAGAATCTTTACTTTTCTGAAACATGCTAAAACTAAAAGAGGAGAAACTATGCCCAAGTGAGACTGTAGTAGGTGTCACACTCTTCATTCCAAAACCACAATTAACTTTCATTCATATACTGCCAGCAGCAATATTCTCCTCAATATTACATATCAGTTGTTATAGTGGGACTAATATCAATGCTTTCTTCCCTCTAGTTTTAAAATAGTTTTGATATTATCATTGGAGAAATGAGGTATCATTGATTTCTCCCACCTCCCTGCACCCTGTAGCCACCAACTAAGGACTGAGTCAGTCCCTGGTATTCTCTGCAGTCTCTCGCACTACAGAAAAGCAAGTAACAAAATAAAGTTTGTGAGGAGCCCCTGCGTTTGGGGGAAGATCAAGAAAAGTAATCAAGTAAGCATTAATTTCAGCACAGTCTAGCTCTTGGGAGGAAAGAATCTGTACGGCTTTCAGACCATCCAAACCAAACCTGGGCAGAGGGAGTCAGTCAGGAGCCGTGTAGCATGAGTTACACTAGCAGAAGGCTCAGACTTTGCTAATTCTTAAAGCAGCAGCATGACAACCCTTCTTCTGGGTGATTAGCACTCACATTGTCCGTGACAGCATGGTCCATGGCTAGGAGATTTTACAATTAGTGGGTTGTTTTTCTTCCTTTTTTTTTTAGTTTCTACATAAGGATAGCTTATGATTTTACAAACAGAGGATCATTTCATTGTCAGCCAGCAGCCTGTATACAAATTAGAACTGACTGACACAATGCTTTAGGTTTGTGCACACACCATGGAACCTCAACATGTTACATGGCCAAACATGCTATACACAAGTAATCTATTCAGTAGATAAATTTGTATTGGAACATCAAGCTCTCATTTCTCTCCCTCCTAGTATTTCCTGGAAAAGGCTGTTTCTCTTCATGAGAACACCACTTCACCACTCCACACTTCTATAAATAATTCCATTAACGTGATTAGATAAGTCCTCCTTTTCCAGGATGACCGTCCTGCACAGTTGATGGAGTTTTACTAACCCATCCATGGACCCCTGCTTTGCTGCCTGGATCTCCAGCCAGCACACAAAGCCATGTTTCTCCGGTCAAGAGGCAAACAGGATTCCCTGCAGAGCCTCCATGGCTGTCAAACCGCCTGGAAGAGCTCACTGACAAGCAAGCCAACACCATTCTTCCCACCCGAGGAACACATCAGCCTCGGAGATGAATAAGCAGTAAGCCCTGCAGAAATGGGGGGCATAAGTGAGCAGAATGAATCCCCATGTTCTCAGCACTAGAGGGTGAGAAAGATGAAACAGGTACGGGAGAATGTGCTACTATCACTTATGGCATAAAAAAGCAGTATCAGCACTTTTGGTCAACGATTTGAGAAATGTAGAAACAACATTTGTTCTTCTGCTGGACAAAAAGAATAAAAACATGTATGAAAAACATGTTTTAATCTACAAGGTCAGCCTGACCTTTCTAATGAACTACCGTTTGTCAGGCAGTTTTCTTACATCATTCACTTGAAGTGTTTTACTGCAGTACTGCATAAGCTAGAAGGAACCTAATTTGCTCCAAGTTTTCAAAAAGTGCAAAAATAAACTTCCTGACCAATTCTTGCCACATGTCAGAAAACTCATATTTCGAGTAAGTCTTAAAGAACAACAGCTAAATATTTACAATCATAAAGCAATATTTGCCAGTACAGTCAAGAGCCTCAGCTTTAGATGTTTCATAACTAAAAATGAACACTTCTATGAAAACTCAGTAATCATTACAACTGTTTTTTTCTAGGCGTTTATGTATCCTCAGAATTTGCATTAGTACCTCACTGTTCTGCTTTACATAGTAAGTTAAAGCCAGATAAGTTTCAATAGTACACTGAGTAACCCATAATGCAACGTTGGTTTATTTTATAAAGAAAAAAGAAATCCTATAAAAATTGCAGAATTAAGAGGTTTTAAAAACCTAACTCATTTAACATGGAAATCACATCAAATTCAGAGCACCAAAGCCAACCAGTCAGTCATTAATTTTATGTGAAGGACTATCAATGTGGTTTGCCCGTGATAGCAGGGGTCTGAGTTCAACAGCCTCAGAGAACCCTGTCACTCTCGTTCCATTTTGGGCAACTTCTTGACAGGCACAGCAGGTATGGAGCTTGCAGTAAAACCTCACCAAACAACCCCCCCCAAACCAAACCAGTAGGTTTCTGTACATTTTCCTGCCAAGAGACGAAAAATTGAGTCTCCTTGTATATGCATGGATGCTGTTTGCACCTCTTTCATATTTTAACGAATTCCACACTGATGGTGACCTGTAGAGTGTATATATATATACACACGAAGTGGAGAAGAAATACTTTCCACGAGAGTTAACACACAGTAGTAAAATATACATATTCTATTAATGTTTATCTCCACAAGAATTCTGAACTGTACTGTAAACTCTGAATAATTCTAGCTCTTCCTGGACAACAGTGTTATTAAGCATCTAAAAAATCCTCCTTAATCTAACTGCATAAATTAGCAATTCAATTTCACATTTGCTTTCTAGTTCTTCACATTAACCTTCAGAGCCCTTCAATGAAGGAACCTGTTGTTTAATGAAGCGCAGTTCAGCACTGTGAGAGCATCAATACTATATTTCAGCATTAAAGATTCAAGAAAATCACAACTATTCTCTGATTAAGGCTCAACTCTTTAACTTCGGGAATAATTTAGCTTTTGCTTAAAATCACATCTGAGACATATTCATTTCTCATTTCTAAGGTTTTACTCTGTCAGCAGATTCCAGGATGGATTAATTAGCAGAGAACTGAAAATGTCTTTCAGACTCTCCAGATTAAGATATTCTACAATGTATGACTTCAATGTTTATTATCAGAGTATCAAACTCAATCATTCAAGACAGTTTTACACCTTGCCGAAATTTCTCCTGTAATAATATACCAAAACTACCAGCACTGACAATATTTAAGAGTTACGAAGTTCTCATTAAACTCACAATTCTTATACCTATATGCATAAATACCCTGAAGTAACTGAACTGTATGGACAGAAGGACATTTTGCTACATAAAATGAAATATGTATTTCTCATATTTATATACCACTTACATGTTATCAAAAGCGCCGCACTACAATTATCGTACCAAAGAACACGTCAGATCGTACACACAAGTTACAAACTGAGTGCACTTGAACTGAAAACCAGAGAGCAAACACTGACAGGTTGGCATTTTCACAAAGGCATTTTTCAAATCAGAGCCATAACGACCTGCTAGACCAGCTAAACATTAAAATTAAATATTTGGAAAAAAAAAGTAGCCCGTGCAAAGCAATCCAACTGCACCTTGAATGAAAAAATGATACAATACCTTCTCATCGAGACATAACATTTTGTGCATGTGATAAAACAGTTTATTCCGAATAAGAGCTACTTATGAAAGCATTTAATATTGGTTAAGATAGAAACAAAAAAACACAGTATGATCTGTGTCTCCAGAACAACTGAACAAATTCTACAACTTTAAATATCAGTTGCACAAGCAAGGAGCTAGAACAACAAACCAATATTTCTGTATTATAGCCAAACATAAAATTCTTAGTGACATGGAAGATTAGGAGATATGTCCCAGCAGAAAGAAGCTGCCACTTTTTCAATTCACTTCAAAGCAAGCCTTTGCCATAATTATTACGTACATAAAAGTTCCAGGAAGCTTTTCTGGACAGAATCATTACTAGAGCTGAAGTTGCTTAAATAGTCTGTGATCACCCACAGAACTGTGCCCTAAGCTCTCAGGGAGCTGCCCATGTGCGTGAGCTGCTACAGTGAATTAAGAAACATTTCTCAATTTAAAAACAAGTGCAAAAAGTATGAGAAATAAGACAGTGATTAAGATAATTTTAATGTAATGCTATTAGTCAAACACACATTTCAAAACTTTTTCAGAAGCATTAAATTCTTAAAAGGAAGCCATACCTGATACTCTTCTGTTGTATCGGTTAACAACTGGAGCTGCAAAACAAACAAATCAAAATAACAAATGTTATTTATTATTGCAAAACCAAATGCCCATAACTGTTTATTCAAAGTTAAAATTCAATATTCCAGAAGGTCATTACACCCTAAGATGGAGAGTAAGCAGTTTTGCGTGTGTGTCACCCAGTTCTTAAAAAATACACCTCTGAAGAGGTTTCCCAAATTTAACTTAACTTATCATCAATTCCCAGCCCATCTTACTTTGCATAATTACAAAACACACTCAAGCACTTGAAGTTAGGTACAGCTACTTAACACAGCCAAACTGACAGAACGTAGTAGCTAAACCATTCTATACTCCTACCCAACACAAGCCGTGTAACTGGTCAGGCCGTGCTCCCACACGGACCCCACTCATCTACCCCCGGCTGAAGCCACTGTGTCTTTGTGAGCTGCTTCGGACCCCACACAAAAGAATAATCAACCTGTAAAACTTCCCCCAGAAGGAAACCAAAACACCATGCTCCCCTTCACCCCTAACAACCACACAATTTGATTCTGAATGCTTCACGTTATCCCATTCCTCTTCCTCTCAACCTGTAACTGCATTTTCTCCCGATACAAACAGTAACCTTTCTATTCCCTTCTTTTAACATTTAAGAATTAGATGAGCTTTTATACCACATTAAAGTATCACATTAAAGTATTCATTAAACACATGCCACCAAAATCTTAATGATCCCATCATTTCTAAGAAGTTAGAAACTTTTTAGTACCTCAGCACTACCAGAATATGAAGAACAATGCTTTCTTAAGCAAATACACAAGAGCTCGGGTTCTTTTGATTACTTACAACTACCCCATGTCTACACTGAAACACAGAAACGAGTATAATAACGGCTGGGGGCGGGGAACGGAATCAAAATCACTACTGTAAACTCTTTTGCAATGATAAAGGAAATCAGAAGAAAAAAGAGGTTGGAGGGAAAAATAATCAGGCTAACTCCAGAGAGTTTTCAGCCAAATCTATCAACAAGGAGACAATATTCACATTCTCAAGAAGCTAGGGATGAAAAGCAAGATTATTTTTAATTTTACAATTCAGATTGAGACATAAACTTCTATAATACAGCACAACCATTATAAAACTAATATTGGCACATTTATAAAAGTTACTTATAAAAGTAACATTGGCACACAGAGGGTTCAAAACAATGAAACCTGAGAAATCATGAAACTTTCTTTTCAAACTCTTAAGCAGTTTTTGACAGCAGCAATGCTTTCTGCAAATAAGGACAGCACTAAATTTCATTTGTCAAAGGACACTATGGAAGCAGCATCTTAAGAGGAGTCAGGCATTTGGAACAGAGACTCAGCCTGGCTCACTAAAACAATCCAATGCAACTCCCTGAACGGGAAGTGCCCATACATTTTGCCCTCTTTTTAGCTTCTCCACATAGGCCTGCATCTCTAGTTTATTGAGCACCCACTCAGTGTTGGAAAAAAAAAGTTGGATCTTAAGTAGTGGTGAGATTTCTTGTTTCTTACCTAGAGGCCTAGACAAATGCATACCAGTTCTAAGATACTGAAGAACGGGGGGACCAAAACCATTTAGTTTGGTTCCTGCCACAAAGAGATTTATTACAAGAGAAATACTAAATTCAAAACAATTTAATCAGTTTACAGTAAAAGCCCTTATCTAGGTCATAACAGTTGCACTTAAATAATTAGTCTCATATACAGATTCAAACACTTGTAATCAGCACTGCTAGTGAATACATTATTTCAGGCACTGCCCTGCACATGTAGACTTTCTTCTCCACCTTTTGACTACTACACCCATTTCTTATTCATGTTTAAGAATAACATTTTAATATCTTTGAACAGAACAAAGGCACTACAGAAAAATCTGACGTACTTTGGGTATCATAGGAAAAAATCCACTTTTTTTCAGCTTCTTTTAGAATCTTGATTATTTTATCCCATAGCAGGGTTCAGTATCATCAGAACAGCATCAAGTTTTCCAGTGTTAAAAACAAGGGAAAAAACCACCAACCATAACCTTTTAAGGACAGTTAAGAGAGCGCTATTATTCTGCCTCCACAAAGCTGTTAAGAGTAAAATGATAGTTTGCTTTTCTTACACCAGTGACAGTTTTAACATGTATAAAATTTCAGGTTCACTTCTGTATGTTGTCAGAAGATGACTATTTTTATGCTAAAGAGATAAAATCTGACATTTCCTACTACAGAAGATTAGCATTTTCTTTTGTTCTGGTTACCAATGAAAAGCTCTCCTTGTTTATGACTACTTTCAGTATGGCACAGACAGTACAGCCACTCCTAGGGCAGCCTTGTGGTTTGTCATTAAAAGAACATGTAGAAAAGCATCAAGGACTGCTGAAAGAACAACTCAGGAAGGTCCCACCATACACCTAGATTAGTCTGTGGACAGAGTCCAAAAAAAAAAAAAATTAGATGGGCCAGAAGGGAATAACACATTTATGGTTAACCCAGCCTATTTCCTAGACCAAACACTAAAGGGCAAATAATTTAAAGCAAGTGGTACGTAGACTAACAGTAACCTCCTACACCAGCAGAGCCATTAGAACACATCTCTGCCTACACTGTAACTTCACAATGAATCGAGCACACAGACCTGGTACCCCCCCAGGAGTGCTGGTATCTTCATCAATATAAAGAAGCCACTGCTTTGAAATAGGAAATAATCCACTTTTTGTACCCATATTTAGAATTTTCTTCCTGCACACCAATGGGCCGTGTCTCGGGTCAGTTATGCACTAATTGCAAAAATCATAATGAGATGAAAAGATTTTGCTGTGAGATGATTGTATTGCAAACTCTCCATTATCTCAAAACCTCAGGTGCAGCAATATTCAAGTTCAAAACGTCTCACACCTTTGGCAGAGTCCCTGCTTTTACTTGGCTCATGGGACCCAAGACCTAGTAATTGGGTAAACACAATAGAAATTGAGGTAAATTAAACCATTGTACCAGAAGAGACCAAAACAGCCCCATTTCCTCCCTGGCAGTGGAAAGGAAGATCAAGTTGGCAAGTTTTGCCAGAACTAACTGGGGACAGACCCTACTCCACCGTTAAGAAAAGTCAGAAATGCCTGCTGAACACATGCCCGTTTTCCATGCTGAGACACAGCCTGAACTGAGCACCAGAGAGCAACATTGAACAGGGGCAGCTTCAGAAGGCAAACGTTAAAGTTTCAGCCTGCAGCATTCTTTTTGATTTACAGTTGCAATTTCTAGAAGCAGTCAGTTCGCTATTTTCAATCAAAAAGCAGTTATCAACTTTATGTCAGTATCACTTCATTTCACTTGTTTTCTTTTTCCTGCACTGGGGAAAAAGAATAAAATACCCCAACAAAATAGTGGGCATTCATTCCTTATATCCGAGCAGCACACAGGTACTCAAAGAAGCAGCAATGCTGTAAAGGTGCTCAGCTCCCCACTTTCAAAAACATCTCATACTAACTTCAGTCAGCTAACCTGGCAAAAATTAGTCACGTATATATTTGCTAATGAAAGACTGCATAACCTTTCTTCCTCAAAGTAAAGGTATTTCATTCCATTTATTTAATAAAACTATTTGAATAATTTGCATAAATAAATCAATACTGTATGTTATGTTAAATTCCCAAATGCATCTTATATCAAACAGCACTACTGCCATGCAGCCACAACCCCACTTGGCAGTGCCCCCCTCCCCAGTCCATTTCACTCTCACTTGAAAAAGCAGGGATGTAAACTTCAGAAACAGAGACTGGGATCTGGTAATGCTGGGAACTGCTGACCTCAAACACAGTTTATTTTATTTATTTTTCTAAAATACTTTTCAAAAGTGAAAAAACAGGAATTTCTCCAATACTCTTTAGTATGCTTTGGCTTAGAGATTTACTTTGAAATATCTGACACTGGATTTCAGCTCAGCTTAACTTACAGGAGTTCTAACTATGGTTATAGTTAGTGTTAAAACTCTGCCCCACAGGTAAAAAAGTATATAAAAGGACATAGGTTTTGCTTTCAAAACCAAACCAACAATTATAGTATTTTAGCCAAACAAATGACAGTAAAACCATTCTCCAACATTACAAATCGGATCTAAAAGAATGCTTTTCCTACAGCGTGTGGGATCACTTCTTTGTCAGTGTACTGACAAGTGACTGGTAAAAAACACCAGCAAGCTTTTTAGAAGTTACGCTACTACCATCATAGTACTTTCTCTATACTACTCACAAGCACCGTACAGTTACAGAAGACACTAAAGCTCAAGCAAACAGAAAAATTACAACTAGCTATTGCTATCCTCTTCTTACACATCCTAAGAACATTACATTCTTACAGAAAGGATAAATAAAACTCAAAAGATCAGTTCAGGGTCACAGGAAAAATTCAGGGACAAACGACAAACTGGCATTCCATGCACGAGCTGCTTAGTGCACTGGATGTTACCCTTCTGTACTGGACGCCTTGAAAACTTTATTTCTCTTCCTCCACAAGGGCTGTGGATTTTTCTAGGACCCTGTGAACATTTCCTAATTACAACTTGGGGGAAAACAATCCCCCCGTGGTGATTGTTTCTGATAGAGTTCATAGCAGCAGACCAATTAAAGCTAGCCTGCAATGAAAGTTTAATACAGAGCTTTCATGTAACACTCTAATCAACCCAGCAATTCTGGGAAGGTTTCCTGATGAAAGATGGAGCAATGTTTAGAATAGGTTGCATAAATTTGGTAATATACTACTTGGGGTTTTAGAGCATAAGTTACCAGCTTTATTAAAACTAATTAGTAGAACTCTATGGTTTCTAGACTCCTTTCCCATCGAATCATGGTACATAAATCATCCTATGTGAACAGAGAAAGAGAATGCAAACTGTTCTTATTTAACAAGTCAATTAAGATTATCCAAACAACATGTGAGTTGACACTATAAACTATTAAAGCTGAAATACCAGAAGCAGAGCAGAGTATAAATCTGAGGCGTGACTGTCTCTGTGGAATGTTATATCAAGTTACGATAAGGAAGTGCTAGACTACAGCTGTCAAACTGTTTTTCTACACACCGAGATGTTAATGGACTTACATGAATATGAACCATTGCAACTGTGAGAACATTTAAAGATTCAACTATCAACTTTTTAGGATTGCTATTAATTAAAAAGTAACGTTATAGCAGAAACCAGACCTTCTTCATCAGATATACAATCCCACTTTAATAAATGCAGATCTGAACTTCTTTTTCAACAAGTAAAATAACGTTGTCCCCTATTACTATTACTAAAACAATAGTTACTTATCCATGATTTCTCTGCTTGATAAGCTGGGGGAGTGTGAGTGGGGGTACAAACTACTACAATTTTTTCAGAGGCAGTTCTGGAACCCCACAGTGCACATGTCAATGTTTCTTTCAGAAAAACAAAACAGACAGAAATGTACAAGACTTTTAAAGGTACCTTCTTCCCCCCCCTCCTTTCTATTTTCTTCCCTGTAGAAGATCATGGAAATTCAGAACCTGGTTAGAGACAAGGCAGGAGAGACTCTGATGGTGTCAACTGAAGCATGCCAGATATTCACAGGAAGACAAAAGGTCAGGGAACACTAGGGAGGAAGCAAGTTATTTCAGAGGATGAACAGAGGGAACATGGAATGTTAAAAAAAAAAAAGGTAGAAAAATGGAAACCATGGTGCAGGATTGTCTGTGTATACACACACACTTTTCTGTAAGACTTACATCCATTAAGCTGCAAAACAATAACAAAAATTACATTAATATTAAACAGCATTTTCCCCTCTGCTACAGGAAAAACAATAGAGGCTTAGGTACCTTTTCATCCCCAGTATTTAAAAATAGCTTTCAATAGCAGCAAGAGATAATAAAATATAAAAACAAAGTAGTAACATATCCTCATCTCCCATTTAATTGATTTTTTTTGCTTGGTTTTAAAAATCACTGAAATAAAATGGAAAAATGCTGTCTGGAAGCTTCATCTTAAAGCTGATTCTTGCTTTCAGAGATTTTAGGTCTCCTCTGATAGAAAGAATGTAATTACTTCTGAAGGAAAAAGTTGAGTCAACAAGCAAGGCATTTCTGTCAGTCAAAAAAAAGATGCTTTACAGACTTAAAGCTGTAGTGCTATTTTGGGGTTGGTTCTTTTAAAGATGGAAGAAAAATGAATATGCACTCTAGAACGGATGGACTTTAAACAGCTGATAAATTCAAGAAAGACAAATCTTTACTTGACACTCAAAGAAATTTAGGGAAACCTCTGGTTATAATAGCACTTCTTGACTAAGACATTAAGCGTTTCGGGGGAGGGTTGGGGTGTTTTGTTTGTTTGTTTTTATAAATTAAAGATACTTTAGGAAAATTTATCACTCTTTCAATAGCCTCATTCCACAAGTGAATTTGAAGAGTTGTGCATGGTACTATTTCAGTTATGTTTCTCAGCAGATATTAATTCAGTACCGAAAAGGACCATGAGCCTGTTATGCAATGAACTCTGCTCTCAGAATTCAGGAGTTAATACGGTCTGACTGAAGCCTAAGTGCAGGAGAATGAATACCTATCAAGCAGCACTCCGTATTATCTGACATTGCAATGGCATGACCCACACAGCCCTCTCCTATTTCTTGCTGACACGTTTCAGAGATCTAGCCAAACACAGCACTTCTTTTTGGTGTTGATTTTTTATGAGAGTAATCTATATTATGAAGATCAAAGAGATAGTAATAAGGCGTGCGCTTGCTTCACAGACATGAAATAAGACAAATTCCCAGTGCTAAAGTACAATCTCAGCTGAAAGAACATTTCACAGTGATTAAAGATATAACTGTATGCTGCTATTACAGCAGAGAATGTCAGGGACTGAAATGAAAGACTTGGGAATTTTTTCAGGATTAGAAAGACAAAATTATGCACTGCACTTTTCTGTGTACGCTGCAAGGAACCAGGAAAGTTAAGAAGCAACCGACAAATCTTCAAAGTATTTATCAGAAGAGGCAAGATACTACAGCAAAGCAAGACACCGTAAATGAACTGGGTAAATTTGCTTGGGCTTTAGGAGCAAGCTGAAGAGGAAGGCATTTCAGAGATAGGGAAGCAAAGAAGCCACATTAGTATTACCACAAAAGTTTTAAGAGCCAGAATGACATTAGGCCTACAAACCCAACATTAAGTAGATGATAAAAAGTCGAGATCCTGAACATATTTGGAAGTGACTTTCATAGGGATTCTCTGAGAATGAAAAAGCCAGAAAGGGTCAGAGACTAATATGAGACTACAGAGTAACAGAAACATCCTACCAAGGAGCAAGTTCCCAGGAAAAAATAGTTGCATCTTACCTAGGGAACTGTAAGGCATTTCCCAATCAGTAAAAACCACGGGTAACTCAGCCTCGTGTCCAGGTACAGTGGTAAAGGAAGGACAGACTCTTCCTTTCCCACGGTTTTTGATGCTTCCCTTCTATCTTACCAGTCCTGCTTTCAAACTTCACCTTGCTGCTTACCAGACTCCCATCTCACCAGAAATCATAGACATATTAGGTGGGGGGATTAATACTGTAGGGTATTTAAGATCTTTGAAATATAGTGAAGACAAATTTTGTCTGAAATCTGTTAGGTAGAAACTTCAGAAGAGCTGTTTAAAGCAACATTTGATTCTGACCAGTACAGTTCTTTTAAAGCAACATTTTCACATTTCAGTCGATTTTTTACTATGGCTTTGACACTTAGAAGACTTAACTTCACATCTTCATAGCTTTTAAAACATCAAACCCTAGGGATGTTTGACCAGATTTGTATCCTTTAACTGGTTTATGAGATCATTGCTACAAATTGTCAACAGTTAAACATCTTTTGGCTTACTTGGAAAAACAAATTTCACCAAACATACTTGAAAACCCTGGAGATAATTTCTAAATGAGTCCCAAAAGTTTCATTTAACTACATCTAGTAAGCTACTCCATTTCATTTTCCACTTTGACTCTTTCAGAAATGTTTCCACAGATTAATGAACTGTATACAGTTAATGCAATGGGAATAGAGCTAAAACAAAAAACCAAAACCCACATAAACATGAGAAATTTTTATACATTTCATTATTATTAATTTTTCCATTCTACCATAGCACAGAACCACTGATAAATATAAATCTAAAATATTTACATCACTGCCCTAAAGAACATAGTCTCAGTCACTCCTGATCTGTCACTGCAAATAGCCAGGATCACTTGGTTTTCTATTTTCACAAGCCTAATTAAAAGTCACAGTTATCCTGAACAGCTGAGTGCACTGAACATTAGTAAGGAAACTTTCACAAGAGCAACAACCCACTAAAGGCCTCTCATGACAGGTAAGTCAGATTTGTCAGGCAATTTCTACACTCCTCCACAAGGGAAACAACACCTACAACCGTGGGTCTGGGACAAAATCATCAAAAACAGCTTGGGTGAGGTCTGGACACAGCTGCTCGTCACCCTGACAGTACCTGGTCACTGCTGTCCTCTCCCAAACCTCGTGGGCAATTCTACTCTCGGTCTCACTGCAGTATAGATTTAACCCAAAAACCTGTTATCAAATGAGTTATTTCTCCTCAGGAATAGCACACAGCCACCTTCTCCAGCAGTATGGAGATATCACTTATTTAAGTACTCTTGCTGAAGGCAGGAACCTCCTCTTTACGTCTAGGCCAGTAACTTCGAGAGAAATATTAGCCAGGCAATATAACACCAATAGCCAGACATAATGCAAATATAGATCTCAGGGATAATCTTCATTAAAGTAACACGGATGAAGTGCAAAATGCTATCACTGGCACTAGCCACTGGAAAATTAAGTACAAAGGGGCTAGAAGACAAGCACGACACAGCTCTGGAAGTAACACTAAGTTAAACAATGTACTGGATTTTAATACTTTGCACCTCCTGTCACTGCCATTTCCACAGCCTCTTCCCCCTCTACTCAACCACTCACTCCCTCCTCACACACCCGTGTTCTGCCTGAGAACATACCACAACTGCAGCAGAAAAGAGGGAAGTTGCAATTCCCACTCACACCGAAGTTCTTTTACTTTCCGTTTCAATACCACACTTAGTCTACTATTTCCAAGAGTTTTAATGTATTCCTACTACCAAGGCTTTACTCCATATCTCAAGGACTGCCTTAGAAGCGTGTTAAATATTGAAGTAATTAATCCACACACAGCTGGATTGCTGCTGTGTTTTGAAAGCTAAGTTTGGGCTTGCAACCCACTACATGGCAGCACACCACTGATATTCCGGTTCCTCTCTTCATTTCCTGGTTTTACACTACCTTTCCTACCGAGGATGGACTTTTCCTATACACCTCACATAACATACTCAAATACCCTTTAAGTACATACACCTACATAGACTTTTACACAGCCTTTGTCAATGAACAACTCCTCAAATAACTCATAGACACCCTACATTTCAACTATTATCTGTTGCTTATCTGTCCTTTAGGCAGAGGCATATTTTAAAGCACAGCAAATGATGTATCTGTTCCTAATACTTTTCTAGGTACATTTGGCATTTAAGACAACTTAAAATACAGCATTATGCCTTACTGATTTGGATGTATAACAAAGAGTTGATTTCTGCCTATATGTAAAGATGATGATGAAAACACACATTGTGGTTTAGCAATGAAAAACAAAGAAGGATTTTGACTGCTTCCCAGTTTCCACCAGAAACCCAACCTTAATTTTACATTCACTGCATTGTACTTTGAAGAGATCCATCTGCTCCGTCTGTAGTACACATTAATATTCAGGAGACATCTGCAGTGTGCAAACCAAGCTTTTAATTGGAATCATGTCACAGCTACCATCACACAACACTGAATGTAAACGTTGGCTCTCTGCACTTGGCAGCTGCTTGGCAGGCTCATTATGAAGTCCTAGTGAGACCGATACTGCCTTTAAATAATGCTGAATTGGGACATAAAAGGTATCTTGAAAAATCAAATATTTACTATCATGAAACAGTTTTACAATGCCACCCACCTCCACCATAGTTTACTATCACCTTTGCTTTATGTACCACCAAAATATTGTTTTTATTCAGCCATAATTTTCAGAGGGCCAACAAACAGACCACAGAACACTTGCATCTTTCATTAGAGGGTACATTTAAGCAAAACTAACTTGTACACAAAAGAGGACAAAGAAAACTTAACTTCTGTGCAACTGAAATTGTGTAGTGAAGCTTGAAACATTTTAAAAAAAATAAATCCAAAACTCAAGCATTGCTAAGCATGTAAGAGCACATGAATAAAAGAATTCAATTAACAGGAGCACTCAGTGATTTAAGACACTTTCCTACAGTGTCAGACTAATTATTCTACAGTGAACAGTTACCTTTTTTTTTTTAAAGAAAAAAAAAAACAAAACACTAAGTTAATAGCATCATCATTTGCTTCTAATAATTGCCAAACCATGGTAACATAAAATTACATTTGCCCAATCATCTAGGTATTTTCAGCTTGTTCTCTTCTGTAAGGTTCTGGCAAACAGGGCAGAAATAAGCAACTTCTACAGAGAAAAGGGAGCATTTGTCCATGCCTGCACATACACACATAAAAACAAGTTGCCTGTCCAATACCAGCAACTGCTTGTTACACCATCAAACATCCTATGTGTGTCACAAGATACTTAAATCCTGTCAGTAGGTAAAAAGGATGCAGGAACTCTCAGAACAGGAACATTTGTTTTTCATGAAATAAACATTTTCTTAGGGAATTTGTCTTCCACTCTTTGCCACAGTATCATAACAAGCACTTTTTCAAGAAATCTAAAGAAACTTCGAAACTATAGCTCATTAAGATCTAGATACATTGCCACAAAAATAATTATACAAGCAGAGGAAACATAAGAACAGAAAGTCATCGTGATCCAACTGTTCTAACTCCAGTGCCCTTCTCTGATAGACTAATTGGCTTAACAGATACAGCTTAGCTTCAGTACAGCTTCCAACACAAAGTCAATTACACAGAAGGAGAAGACAGGATTGTTTGTGCTCAGGGCATACTTACATGGTCGGTCTCAAGTCTGCAATTGCACATCCACCGCTACTTTACAACACTTTATGACAGGGTAACACTTAGGGAAGGGTAACAAAGAGAAATAAATAAATCAGAAGGCAGAGCTTTTCAGAGTTTTCGGTCCCAAATCTGAGCACACAACAAGCTGATTGACGACCTCTGATTGTAGCAGCACTTGCAATCTGTTTCAATGCAAAGGAAAAGGGTGGTCTTAGCTTTTCATCAGTGGCATACAGCTGGCCTGCTCAGGTTTGCACTAGAACAGGACGGAAGAATTAACGTGGGCAGTTACAGATGAGATGCAGTATAAGAAGCTTTTCCCCTGGCTCTTAGCTATTTACAGTCTGGGATAAAACAGATTGGAGTCACTCTCACAGTCAAGTACTGTATCTCATGTGACAGACAGTTAGAAACAACTATAACTGAACTAGTTATACTAAAGAGACCAATTTAGGAAAAAAATACTGCAGAAGAGAAGATCTGATGTTCAGCAGAAACCACTGGTGACACTGGCAGAGCGTGGAGTTCTATATACCCAGCATGGACGTTACACAGCTATACTTGCCAGACCAACCCAGGCTCAGGACTGTAGATAGATACTGTACGTAGGCAGGATTTAAAAATATCATCCTACAGCTAAAACAGGAAGCATGTAAAAGCCCATAGTTTTTTGGTTGGGTTGCTTCTAATGTCAATTACCAATTCCTATTGGCATAACTGATTTAAATGATGAAACATAGCGTGTTTTTGCGTAAGACAAAGCTGGAATGGGTTGTGCTGTCATCTGCTTTGATCTGTATAAAAGAGCAAGAGGAATTTCAATTAGAAACACCAGCATCAAGCATCACTTCAAGCTGATTCAGAGCCTAATCTCACACATACACGTTTAAATCAGGGTATAAGTACACTTGTATATGCCAGGCAAGACACCCTTGGTTAATGGTATCCTGGGATGCATTAGGAACAGTGTTGCCAGCAGGTCGAGCAAGGTGGTCTTCTACCTCAGCCTTGGCAAGGCCACACCTGGAAGAGTACTGTGTCCAGTTCCAGACCAGGCCAGGAGCCAATGGGAACAAACTAAAACACGGGATAGTGTGTCTGAACATCAGGAAACACTTGGTTTTTTACTGTGAGGGTGACCAAGCACTGGTACACAGTGCCCAGAGAGGTTCTGGAATATCCATCCTTCAAGATACTGAAAGTCCAGATAAAGACCTGGGCAACACTCTAGGCAGCCCCATAAGGCAGCCCAAAGGGGCTGGACAAGATAACCTCCAGAGGTGCCTTCCAACCTCAACCATTCTGTGACTCCCTAAAGATACTCTAACAGCTCATCAAAACTCATACTTTGTTTCAAGTTTAAGTTCTAATGACAAGGTGGCAAACAGTAATAAACTGAATTTGTAGATAGATGCATTAAGGGACCCTCTAGTTCCAGACACCCTTTTTCCAGGAAAGTAACTATAAATTTTGACAGAGCCACCATATAGGCTTTAGGCTGTTGGGGTTTAGTTTGTTTGGCTGTTTGTTTTTTTTAAAGGGGGGAAAAGAATTGGTCTAGGCTTCTGCAATTTCTTAGCAGGAGCACATTTTCCATATTTACAAACTGAGCACTTTCTTGGGCATTAAAAAAAAATAAAATTCAGAGATGACCCCTACTGCAACATACTAAACAAGTTCTTTCCATTGTCATAAAAAGCATCTATTATCAGCTGACCAGCTACAATAACTTCTGCATCCTTCCCCACCCCACTGTTTGCTAGGATTTAGCACTCTATTCTGTACAGAGGATTGAAGACTCACTCTTGCCTGAATAGTTTGTGAACGACCTTTCTCAAAAATTGAAAAATTTACAGAAGTCAATTCTTTTTGAAGGCTGATTTTGGCAGGTTTTTAATTAGGTGCTTAAAAAGGACTGAAGGTGTGTTGTTTATTTGTGAGATCAAAAAGCTCATTAAAAGGATTAGTGTCCCCATATGTAGTATGTTCAAAAAATACATTTGGACAAAAAAACTGTATCATGCATCATATCACATTTTTAATAACCTAAGCCAGAAAACCTTGGTCAGTTTTTTTATAAGATGTTCTAGATATAACTGTAGTTACTGTTTTTCCAGCTACAACAAAAAAAAATAGGCAAAACAAAAACACACACAAAAAACCCCACAGGAACCCACAGCTTGTGTCCTATAGAGACATTTATGTACAGTAGTGACAGAAGAGGTGCACAGAATTTACAGGATTTTATCCATCAGTGGTAGCTTCAGAATCATTGCTGGACACCATTTTTCTGCCTTGCTATCCCTCATCTCTAGGGTGCAGGATCCTCTGTATGAGCACAACTGACTCCAAAATTCATGTCAGTTTTCTTGTCTGATGCTTTACTATGGAGACAACAAAATGTGAATCACACCCAGCCCTTCCACATCACCGCAGCAGGTAGCACAGCCTGAGCTCTGAGGGAGGGTGACAGCCAGCAGATTGAGGGGTGGCACAAAGCAGTTAAAGGTACAGAAGAGTACCGTGAATTCTGCAGAACCATTACCAATCTCTCTGGCAATTCTGTGATTCTACGTGTATGCCACACAAAGTACTAGTTCATTGCCAGTATGCCTAGAGTCATCGATAATCCTGAAGTAGATATCACTCAGCTCAGACATAACTTGGTAACAGCTTCTTTTAATAAGCAAAGCCTAAATAAATTTGAATAGATTCCAAATATATTTTAAAACTTAGAATTAACACTTCTCACCCGGGCAATCATCAGGTTGTGATACACAACAAAATTATAAGCAAAACCAGCTTCTGTACCACATCTCAGAATAACGTGTTTTATGATTTTTCTTCCTTCAGATTTATACTTGAACAATATTAAGTCAGCATTCAGCAAAGTTTACTTAAAACATATACTTGTAAGAATAATCTCCACGCAAAAAAAGTATTTTGACAGACAACCACACACACTCCAGTAACTGCATCCTGTGCACCTTCACAGGAAGAGGAGTTAGGGTAAAGAGGAAGGGTGAAGACAGCCTGATTCGTCCTGTTTCCTAAGGGATAACAGTAAAAAAACAAAAAAATCTGTGTGTTCTCCCCGGACCAGGGAAAATCCTCTTTTACACTCATGAGAGTTTGAAATCCCTGCAAGAGGGCACAAGTTAGCATTCATCCTAACAGAAATATGCCAGTAACAATAGAAAGAAATTCCCTGACCAAAGTGAAGTGCAGCAGGTGGCAAGTACTACATGGCCCAGCTTCCAGATGAACTGACTTTCAGTAGTAGAATTTCTAATATAAAGCTCCCCACAGTCCCTCTTACGTGCTACTTCAAAGCAACTGGTACAACATTACAAGTCTTCAACTAGGAGAAGTGCCTGCATGTAAAAGCTATGAAAAGCCAAAAAGAAAGCATCTAGCAAAATCAATGCACATCACAAAAAGTTACATTGTTTGACAGCGTTAAAAAAACAACAACCCACACAAGACACAACACAATTATTACACCGTTTCAGCAGCAAGAAATTAAAATTACTTTACAGGAATCTAAGAGATGCTCATACAGAATACAAAACAAACTGAAGCCTTGCTCTTTACCATAAAGTTACACAGCCTCAGTATTACAATTAAAATCATTATACAAAATTACATCCAGTGATGTTTACTTTCTATATGCTTGAGAAACTAGAATACTCNTGGGGGGGGGGGGAATAAAAGGCAACTCCACCATCTTTGCATTTTCATTCCAGGGCTGCCCATGAGGCATCTTTCATAGAGAGGCACGCCACATATCCACAACAACCTGAGATGGACCAGTTCCTTGCACTACAGCATATCCTTGAGGAAGCAATTCTTCCTGAATGATCAGGATGAGCACAAGTGTTGCCACAGAGATGAGTGTTTACTGGATCCCCAACAGGAAAAAAAAA
>VZTM01037194.1:34959-70008 GCA_013400555.1 Jacana jacana | reverse complement strand
AAGCTGCCCCCCCTGCGGCCGCCGCCGGCCGCCTCCTGGTCGCGGGCATCCCGCAGGCGGGCAAAGTAGTCGGCGGCGAAGCCCAGCAGGTCGGGCGGCCGGTGCCGCAGCACCTCCACCGTATAGCCCTGCAGCAGCTCGGTGAGGCCCGGCGGGATCGGGGGCGCGCATGCGTCACTGTGAGGCGGGCAGACGGGCGCGAAGCGGGCAGGGAGGAGTGGGGCAGGATGGCGTGAGGTTGAACCCTGCTGGCCCCCCCTTGTTTCTTGTCACAGTTAAAACATTCAATCAGTATTTTAAGCCCTGGCGAACAGAAGGCGCATGCAGGCCTTGGCGCCTCGTGGTGACGGACGCCCTTGTGAAGCCAGAGCAGAGGATGGCTGTGGGGCGGTGGCAGCGGGGTTGGTCTGCTTCATGCTCAGCACCCGAGAGCATGAAAGGTGAAAGACTTAAGCGAAGTGAGCCACCTCATCAATGTGTGTGAGCTTTCATAACGTTAAATGCGCTCTACTCAGATATTTGCTTGTATTCCTTGCACCAGGCCTACTTGTGCAGTGCTCTTACCTGTGTGGGTGCTGGGGAGGCCTGGCAGACACCCAGGGGCCCTCAGCATTGCTGGAAGGCTCATCATCTGCCTCGTTTGAGGTAAAACAGAACCAAGATTCCATTCAGTAACTGCTCGGTTAAGGCAGTCCAAACCATAACATCTTGGAAGAGAACAGGCCTGTGCAAACAGGAGTTGAGGAGAATGGGGATGTTGGCTTAGTGACGCTGCTGCATGTTGTCAGTGTAAATGTTTTTATTTAATTCTTTTGTTTCAACAATAGAAGGGCAGAAGTGGACTTGTACTCAAAACACAAAATTTCACTTATAAGCTCAGGATTGGCTGGGGCAGTTCATTGTGTGTTTTGGTTGTTTGCTCGTGTGCCAAAGGATCCCATGGCTTAGCCAGATGGTTCTCGCCATACTCCCTTACAACGATCATCTGCTCATGGACGCTGCACAGGGAGCACAACTGCGGATCATGGAGCACCCCATTCCGTGCTTTTCCTGACTTGATTCTCAGCAATGGAGGCCAGTTGAAAATCTTGTGGCAATTCCTACAGTACACAGTCTCTCTGGTAAAAGGCATTTTCTTTGTATCGCTTTTTTTATGGAGGGTAAGATGACATTTTGCATCTATACAAAATGAGCAAATTAAAAACAAGCACAGGAGGTAGATTTGTCGTATTGCATCATCAGTTTTTCTGGAGATTTTGTATTAAGCCGTTTCTCTTAATTATTTTTTTTTCTTACAATAATTGCAATAACCCTTTTCTTGAAAGATAACTGACACTGATTTTTCATTTGCCACTCCTACCATATTATCTTTCTGATGATCTTAGACAAAACAAGAGTGTGTTTCACTGCTCAATATACATACTTCAACAACTGATAGAACTGGTACAGGCAAATGGTTCTGATCAATGAGAAAACCGTATTTGCTTAGTCCCCCACAAAAATAAAGATTTCTGATGAGGTCTTTCATTTGCCACTTGGGTGCTGGAGATAGTACTGGTAGTGAAAATGTAAAAATGAAATTTTTAAAAAGGCTGCAAAAATGAAAAAATACTTTAAAGAATAAAAAGCATTGGCAAGTAGGATCAGAGGAAGAAAGAAAAAGCCTAATTCCAAGAGAATACACTTATTTTCCTTTCCCACTCTCTTGCACAAGAGCCAACCACCTGACAATTGCCTGCTTTTGGCACTAGTCAGCTCTTGTATTAGCTTGTAACGTTTGTTGGTAATTTTCTCTCATTTGTGCCTGTGGATATAAATCTGGTTATTTATATGAAAAAATGTGTTACCAGTAAATATTGCTAAGTCTCTGAAGAGCTACATTGTGTTAGCCTTCTGATATTTATATGTCCACATATAACTAATCAGCTTCAGAGGAAAGTAAACAGCAGAGGTCTGTTTAGCCTCTTTCTGAAGGTCAGCGGAGAAAATGAAAAGCATCCAAGGTCACATGAAGCACATTTTCAAGCTGGTTTACACCACAGTTTATCCCATTTCTTTATATACCATTTATTTTGTGAGCATCAGAACCGTACGTGCAAGAGGCTTGTCTGCGATCAAGTTAATTGTAATACTGCCTGCTGTGCATACATATAGCTCATCATACGCTTTCTTTCACCCTGAATTTGCATAACATTTTTAATTATTACTATAATAAGCATCCACATTAAAAGAATGGTAGAAAAAGAAATTAGGAAATGCACTTGCAGCCTTAATTTGATCCCGATTATAATAACTTTTTAAATGCGTGCAGCATGACCAATGCAATTTCTTTCTGCTGGCTTCATGGTGTATTCAGCACCCAGCATGCAATTAGATAAGACCTGTGTAACTGATGAATCTGGTCACCACAGTATGCCTGTCAAAATACATATATTCTTCAGAATTATATTTTCTCCTAATACTTTCTTAGCATCTGAAAGCTATCCCCAAATTTATTATATGCCTGTGCTCCAAAGTGTTGGTCTTTTCCCTTCACTGTGACTGTCCTACCTAGTGCTATGTGACTTTGATGCACTCTTAGTGAAACTATGATGGAGCTTCCATGCTTGTCCTACCAGCAAGAGCAACGAAGTTGCAAGCAAAGGGGCAAAACAGTCTATGTAGACTTGCACTGGGGAAAAATAAATCAGATTAAACATCCAGACTGGCTCTTTAAAAAGTACAAGAAATCCTTCTATAACAAGTAATAATTTACTTCTCATAAACCTGTCAGCACCAGCCGGAGCTCAGACACTGAATAAACATATGTACATCTTGGATTAATTACACTTCCCTTCAAATTCGCTGCAAGTAATTCACTACAAGGATAATGCAAGAAAACACTAAGTATTCTGATGGTTGGTATTAGAAAACACAATCTCTTGTTTAAGGGGAGCTGGATTAATTACCACGAGGACAGCTTTTGCACCTTGTTGCAAGTGACACAGTAGCAAGCTCTTTCCATGGGGCATGTCCCAGAGCAGCCCTCTCTACCAGCCGGGTTCAGGGCCTTCTGCAAACACAGTGAAATGTTGCCCTTGCCCTGCTGAGTGGTGGAGGTCAGTGGTGGGGGATGCTTTTGGCATAAAACCCATGAACTGATGAGGAGTAGATTCAGCAGTGACTTAGAAATTCAGTGGTTGCTTTAGTTTTGAATTATTTGTCAGTTCTAGCCATTGTCCTGTGTTGCCTTCCTGGTAACTACCTTAGTTCACTTGAGAATTTTAAAGCTCTCCATCCAACATGATGGAGCCACTGAGCTGAGGACAAACAGAACTGTTTGATAATCTTATGCAAAATGTTGTAAACCTCAGGATGTTTCCCACATCCCCTGTGTGCTGAAGCCAGTGACCAGGGTTTATCCCTGTCTCCTCTCTCAGGCAGGACAAGAGGAGATTCTGCTCAGGGAGAGCACAAAAGCCTGATTACTGTCTGCAGCCTCGTCCCCACGTAGTCATCTGGTATCTCCAGTTGTGCCATTAGGGATGTCAGAGGGTACCTCCCTGGATATTTCTCTGTTTCCAGTTCAAGCACTGCTGCTTATCGCTCATCTGGTTTTGGACTTGCAAGTGCAGTGCATGTCCATGGTGTCTCAGGGCAGCAAGTTCCAGAAGTCAAACACCTACTAGATAAGGCAGCATGTCTCTTTCCTCAGTTTCTAAACACTTTTCCCAGATTTACAGAATGCCCCCTTCTCCTGGTATTGCTGGATTTGGTAAATGATGGTTCTGTGTGTGTTTTATTTGATACTTTCTCATTTTATAAACTTTGGTTTTCCTTCAGTCATCTCCAAATTAAGGTCTCATGGTCTTACCAGGCTGTCCTCCGAAGGCAGCTACTTCACCTCCAGGATCGCGTTAAATGCTCTTTCCTGTACCTTTACTGTGCCATTCACGAGCACTGTGTGCAGGTCTGGTCCCCACATCCCATCATGTGGGCTCACTGCAGTTTTACACAGCAGAAAAACGACGCTGTCTGTTTTGTTCTCTAACACATTTCTTGGGGGGGGGGTTTGGCTGCCACGTCGTAATGAAGTGAAGGTATCCAGTCTTCCTTCTAAGACATAAAGAGATGGAAAAATTCCCACTTCCCTTGGTCTGTTTCTGCAGTGATCGATCACCCTCATTGTAAACTGACATATGCTGAGTTTCATATTTGAAATTTACTGTTTAATGTTCAAACTTTGCGGTTTTTTGTTTTTCTACTTACTGCTTTTTCCTCTGGCTATAAATGTGCATGTACGTCATAGAACTTGGGGCATAATGTACACAAAACTTTAGAGTTTTACTTTTAGCAGAGGAAGTAATGCTAACAAAAGACAGGGTGATCCTGGGTTTAGCTACCAGGATGCAAAGATCCTTCAACACAGCACGCAGGATAAAAATGCTTCTGCTGCTTCTGTTTGGTTTTCTTCTTAGGAAATCACTACAACTCAGAAACCAAAGCTGTTGTATTCTAACAAGTCCGTTTGCCTGTGGCAGTGGGTAATATTAAGTATGTTTTTTTCTTGTTGGCTTTTAGAGTGAGCAGCTTGAGTACTGGGTATTTCAGTAAATGGTACAGGACTGTGACTAGTGGAAAGCTAGGAGAAAATAATCAGCATTTTGAATAAATATACATAAATACTGGTGTCAGTTGAAATATATTACTTTACCACTACCTTTAGTCCATCAAACATATTTTGGATAATTCTTGGGAAGATACTTCGCTATCTTTGTTGATAAATCTCAAAGTGTCAAGCTAGGAGAAACATCTGTGTAGATATGCAGATTTCTGTTGGCATAATTTGGTTTGTGAACACAGACACCACCGATCCTGTTGGGAGCAATTACGATTTTTCAGGCAGTAGAAAACATCAGTTTTAAAATACCTGATTTTTGCCCTAGCTGTCACCTAGATGTAAAAAGAAGTGGCTCTGAATATCAGTTGTGTCATACTTACGATGTAAAATGCCACACGTATGAGTCTAGATAAAAGTAATTCCTGCAACATAAGACATGTGGGATGACCATATTGTTTAAAGTATCTGGAGCAACACTACGTAGCAGATGGAATGTTCACAGTTTCCACGTCAGAGAAGCCCTAAGCACCTGCACTCCAGTATGTAAGCAGGGGATATTCAGATAAGAACTTGTTTCTCTTGAATACAAGGTGAAAACCATACCTGCTTTTGTTGCATTTTATCTTCTGTCCCCAGAACTGAGAATATGACATGAAGAACCTCTCTGGTGAGATCAAATGAATTCTGGGCAGAGGGGAGTAGACCTTTGTGCGTGTCCCATGGGAGCCAGTCACTCACCAGATAGCCCTGACCCTGCTGGAATGGCTGTGTTAGGGTTACAGCACACGGCATTGCTGCTAAATAAAGATTAAAGGGGTTTGAATTGTTTTCTTTCAAGAGAAGACAGTAAATTAACCTGCCTGTACATTGTACAAAGAATAATCTGAATCAAGTATCAATTCCTATCTACGTTTTCCGGCAGACCCTGTTCAAACAAGAGGTTGTTGGAGTTAAGGGGTGTGTCCACAAAGAGCTCTGAAATTCGTTTCTTCCTTGA
Organism: Jacana jacana; assembly: GCA_013400555.1. Lineage (NCBI taxonomy): Eukaryota > Metazoa > Chordata > Aves > Charadriiformes > Jacanidae > Jacana > Jacana jacana. The sequence goes on along the minus strand of VZTM01037194.1, from coordinate 64,411 downwards.
GCCTTTGCGTGCAAACCTGGGCTTGTCTTTTCCTGTATGTACACACGTGTCCCCTCACTCCCTATCTTCTCACATTTCTGCCTGATGCCGTTGGGGTTATCAGCATTTCTGGCTGTAGTCCCAACCTGCACTACCCATCCCATGGAGCACTTCAGACACATATCGCTCTATTGCTATCACTGCAGCTCCTGGTTTCACATCTGCCGTTGTCACCTTTGTCCACTGAATGTTATTAACCATTTCTCACACCTTGGTGTTTAGAACCATAGAATGGTTTGGGTGAGAAGGGACCTTAAAGATCACCCAGTTTCAAACCCCCTGCCGTGGGCAGGGACACCTCTTACTAGACCAGGTAGCTCAAAGCCCCATTTGTCCTATATCTTCACTACCATCTTGTCAAGTTATCATTGCCATTCCCAAAACTTTGCCAGTAGATTTACCCCAAATGCATAACCTATCCCTCACCCCATCTTGCTTATGTCCCCCTGTGGGGTGCCTTGAGCCTCCTTCCAGACTGAGTCTGTCTTTCTGCCCCACCGTGCAGCACTCGATCCCTTGCCAGATCAGGAGTCTCGGCATCTTTGCTCTTTGGCCTCATTTTATGGTAACAGCAAGAAGCAAACTATTATCACATTTCACTGTTCTCAGTGTTTATGTCCCTGCTCTTTGGTGCCCACAGGTCCACCCCTGCACGGAGCTGCTGTACACAGACACGAGGCAGTACTAGGATGCACAGTATATCAGAGGTTCATTTTACCAGCTCAGCATAGTGTGTTGACTAATTCCAAGTACTAAAATCGCAGTATTAAATGTAAATTACAACAGTAATGAATGAGCTTTCTCCACCAAATCCCCAACATTTTGTATTTCATTCTGAAAACCCTTTAATGAGCTCTATTACAGCAGTTAGCACTTGTTTTAATTAAACTTAAAGCACAGCATGCAGCTGAGTTAACCAGTTTTCAGAGAAAATCACTAAGCAGTTCCAATTGCATTTTCTTGTCAGTCTTCACATGCTGTGCTTTAGGATACATTATAAAAATGTTGACAGAAGATTATGTGTCTCAGGGAGAATAATGGGGACGTGAAACTTCTTACTTTTAGGCTATTTTTTCCAACCCAGTTTAGGTTCTTAAGTTTTATAGAAGTATGTGATGTTTGACTGCAGCTTGGATATCTTCATTCAAGTAAGCAGGTGGGCTCAGCATCGAAGCCAGGGGATTATAAGGCCACATCCTCACGTTTAGATCCCTCATTGTCAGTCTCAGCAAAAAACTGATTGGTTTGTAGGGCTGAGAAGCGCTTGCTGCCTTCAACTACCACCTGATTCATGTCTGTATCAGAAACTGATTGGATGGGTGTTCCATGTACAGTGCATCTTCTGAGGGTTTTTTTTTTTAATGACTTTAATTCCCAAAGCTGTCAGCCCAGAGGAGGTGTATTAGAAAAGGAAGAAAAGAAGAATCTGGTGTTAGAGAATGCGGTGGCAGAGCCCTTTGTTGCAGCTGGTTTGAAGTGTCTCTCCATTGACATCTAGTGTCCGTACAGAAAGGTCTTTAGATTCCTCACAGCCGTGATGGCAATATTTACCTCTAAATCTTTAAAGATTTCTCCTTGTATATTTTTAAGAACTCTTATTGTTAGTAATGGGTCAGCCAGTGGGTGAGACTGGTGGTGAAAACACAGGAATCTCCCTACACATAACATTTGGTGGTATCAGTAATATCCATAGCTGTTGTGTTCTGAATGGCTCCAGAAACTCTTTCAATGCCTTGAAGTTCAAATCTGTTATCCTTTTTAAAGTTATCCTGCAGATACCTGCAAAATATTTTCAATCTCTCTTTGCTCAGAGCATACAAGAATTTGTGAACCAGTAAGTGTCCAATACAGATTTTACAGAGTATTGTACTTTGTAATCAGACATTATTCTAATTTTCTTTAATTAAACAGGAGTCTTTTTCAATTATAGAAACCTCCATTATATCACTAAAAGCTATTAAAAAAAAGTCTTTATCTATTACCACAATGATGACAAAAGGTACTTTGATGTTTACTTATTTAAACTGTAGAAAATCCAAGTTTTTACAAAAGGATTTGTTGCTCTTTTGCAAAATCGTGAATGCTGGCAGCAAGCAATTAACCAGGTCGTTACTGTACACTTGGCTCCGTAAACTCCACCTGCACAGTACGTCCTCCTGCTCCCTCAGTCAGGCTGAAGTGCTTGTGTTGGGGTAGTGCTAGGAGGATCTTTGCTAGAAGCATGGCCCCACCATGCTTGGTCCTAAGGTGATGTGGAAAACTCCTTGTAGGTTCACCTTTTGAGCATTTCCATTAATGGAATCTGTTTTCAAAGGCAGTTGTTTACAAAAAAAGAAATAATTATGAAAGCTTAACAACATTTGCTGTCCTAATATTTGTATATTAATATCCTAATATTTCCCCAGCTTCAGGGGAAGAGTAGGACAGGTTCAGGGATGCACACCAGGCACAGCTCCTATCCAGGAATTACTCTGGTTCCAAGGGGCTCATGGACTCCATTGTTTCTTGGCAGTGTTTTATGATCTTTTATGGTTTTATGTTTTCCAGCCTTTCCTCAGTATCTCATAAGCTCTAAAAAAGCTCACTCTTGGTTTGGCAATGCCTAACAGAGCAAGGTTCTGTCCTTGCTAGCTAGTGGAATCTACAAATAATCTATCTTTGCCTTAGAGTAGGAAACTTCCACTGAAAAAGAGCTAGAATGGCCTTTAACTTTTTGTGTGTGTGTGTGAAGGTCAGTGGAGGGTGGTACTGTATCTCCCACACTTTCTGGAAAAGTAGCTGTCATCAGTTTCTATGGACAGTCAAATATTTTCCCACTTCCTCCTTTCACTGTTCTGTTATTTAAAAATACTCGTTACATTAGCACAACCGTCAGAGAGTCTGCATTGAAAGAACCTGCTGAATCAATACATCCAGAATAGGAGTGAAAGCATCATTAAAATATATCTGCTTAGATTATTCATAATTTAACTATAAAGCGAAACATGTGATCATGAGCAATAAAGGAATGTGACATAAATAATTTCATTCAGAGCAGCGCATTAGTGTAGGCACTGGCAAAGCTGCTGCAGCAGCAGCCACCAGAGCCTTGAGTATGCAACTGCTTTATAATTAGGGTTACAAATATACATTTCTAGCTGTCCTTGCCATGATCTTTTGTCCACCCTGACTTTTCGTCCCCATGAGGTCTCGGTGCTTCCAGCAACCCCAAATTCTCCCTCCCTGGTGTCAATGGAAGGAGGCAGCGGCTGCAGCAGCCGAGAGCATCGCGTTGCTGTGGCAACACATCCCACTTCCCTGGGGACTGTGTTGCCTCGGCGACATCAGGCGGGCAGACGCCAGTAGATCAAATTGCCTCAAAGCAGCTGACCCCCAGAAAGCGGGGCAGCCCTGGCCTGTAGGCGATGTGAATGGGTGGAGGTAGATGACCTAAGGATTGTAGGACCACACACTCGCAGCCTGTGTCTGGGTTAGGAGAGCGTGACAGGCGTGCCTGGGTCTTTGCAGGGAGTGGGAGAGGGTTCCTGCCACAGGGAGCTTACTAGTGAATGTGTGTTAAAATAAGATGGCAGGAAAGGCAGTGTCAGCGGGAGGGGATTAGCTGGAGGAAGCAGGTGCCAAGGCCACCGTTCTTGGTTTGCACAATCAGGACCTGCAAACATATTGCAACATCAGAAATAATTGTCTTTTGTTCTACGACACATCTATGAGTGGAGGTAACCCTGCGTGTTCATTTTAGGATAGTCCAGCACTGCACCGGGCTCTGTCACATGCACAGTGCACAGCCTTGTGTGGGCAGAGGATTAAAGATCAATTTACATAGGTTAACACCGTGAGGCATGGAGCCTCCCCCCTGTGTCCCTGCAGGCATTCCAGCAGCCAGGCCCAACCCACGGGGAAACATTGACAGGTTTTCGAGAGCCTGTTACACCCTTTGTCACAGCCCTGTTCATGGGGGTCTGCACCAAACACGTTCTGTGGACTTCATCAAAGCCGCTGGTGTAACTGGTAGTAAGATGAAGGGGTTCAAAGTTTGATGCATGGACGTCAGTTATCCACAGCCCTTGGAGAGCAATTGGAGAAGCAGGAAGATGGTAAAAGATGGAAGAATTTCCGAGTATGGTTGGACTCAGTGATCTCAGACGCCCTTTCCAACCATGATGATTCTGTAATTCTGTGAATTTACACAAGAGGACAGGTAATTGCCTTGTCGTTTGTCCGTTCTTATTGTGGGAATCTTTTCTCCCTTTACATTGTTGGATTAAGAAGCTTCTTGCCTACTGCAATTAAGCCTTGAATAAATAGCATCTCTCGAACACAAGCCCGTGTCCTGTTTTTGCGTCTAGCAGTGCTTTGCTTATTTTTTAAAGCCTTACACTGGTTCTTGCAGAAGAGCAGAGCCTGCTTCAGGGGGTCTAGTGCTACTTTTCGCCTCTGGAGGCATTACCATATGCCGCAGTGCTATGTCTCAATGATGTTAACATATCTGGTTTTAAGTAAACATTGCCTGTACTTACGGATACAGCTCTACTAGTTGATTTATCCTTGTATTTCTGATACTGGCCTTCCTCTCTCTGAGCCATTCTTTGTCCATTTTCGACAAGACACTAGCTGTCTTTCTTCTCACAATTGAAGCTATGGTTAATTGTGTTTACAAAGGCTCTCTGCGCTGGGAGAAATGTTTCTCAGAGTGTGCCGTTTTGCATCATTTAGCCTTGAGAGGATGCTGTTTTCCCTGACCTCTTGCTGGTTTTTCTCAATGACTCTGGTAATTGCATCAGCAGCCTTGGGAGTCACATTTTCCTTTCACATCTAGGAAAGATCCAACCTTTCTTTACCCTCTCCTGGCTGAATCACATATTCAATCCCTCCTTTACCCTGTGGTTCTGCTACACCAGGGCTTTCTCTGGCTTCTGTGGATACAATCTTGTCTCTTCTCCAGAACACATTCTGCCACTTTCCTGGCTCATCATTTCCACCACACTATTTTTCTGTGAACTTCTCGGTCTTCCTTCTCCTGCCCTGCATCAAAAACATTTCTTATCTTCTCCATCAACATCCTTTACAACCCATCTTCAGCCAAGTCTGTCGGCAGTCATTCTGCCAGCATTGTCCCCTGTGACCATTTCAAAAAGACATGTCAGTGGTTTTCCATATCTCCCCACCACAGCTGGGCAGCGCTCTCCAGAAACATCTGCAGGGAAGGCTAGGGCATGGAGACCAGCATGGTACATGGTACTGCATGCTCCATCCTGCCTTGTGGAAGGGACTTGGCTTCTGTTCACTTCAGTGCACTGAGAAACTGAAAAATGACAGCCAGAAATGCATCCCAACCCCACACATTTATGACTGATGTCATCTCAAAGCCTCTCAATCCCAACAGTGATGCTCCACATTATCTCCAGTTGTGTGAGGGGAGGGTGTTCCCTTTCAAGTGCGCAGCAGCAATGTCAGTTCTGTGAGGTTTAATTTGCAGTCAGCAAGAAGCTGGAGGCAACATGCAGAAGAAAACCCAACGCTGTTTCCTCTCTTTCTTCACATCCCTTAAAGGTGACTGGGTTTTCTGAGTCATAGCTAACACAAACCTGTTGAAAAAGTGCAGCCTAGGTTTCTACTACAGCTTAAAGGAACCTAAAAGATCATTTGTTGTTCAAAGTATTATTTTGAATTATTGATCAAGCCCCCTGTCTGGCTGATCTTAGCCAAGTCCCTCTTCAGATTTCATGGAGTTTATTTCTCCTGTCGTCCTGAGCCATCTGTGAAGTGTGGAGCAGAGCTTTGCTGATGAGACAGGAAGACTGCGGGCGAAGTTCAGCGGTGTGTGTTGCAGGAGCATCTCAGTGCAGGGGATGTGCACTGCAGTTGTTCCTTTGTTCATATCTAATGATATGAGAAAGAAGAACGTAATTACGGCCTGTCTCACTCAATCGTCTCCCTGTCTGTGACTATTTAAACTCCTGAGATAAAGGCAAGAGGGAACACTGTTTTCTGACAGCGGAGTGCATCTCAGAGCAGACCAGAAGTGATCCTGCCCCGTTTACTCTGCAGTTTCCATTTGACAACGGCTTCCCGCGGAGCCGTCTCCCGTGTGAAGGAACACAGCCATTACAAACAGCGCTGCAAGTACCGAAACCTGATCAAAGTCAGGAGCACAGTGTCTCCTCTCGGTTTTCTTTGTGCATTTGACAGCCCAGACAGACTGTGCTTGCTTCACTTTTCCCCTCACTAGCTGACTGATTTCTCCTTCCCTCAAACAACGTTACTTGATTTGAGTACACTGAGCATGGCTCAGCAATGGCCTTTTTTTCCCTACTTACCTATTTTAGCTATATATTTTCTGTTTAGCTTTGTACCACAAGGTGAACCCACTTCATTTATGCTCCAAACCTATCAAACCCTTTAAAGCTCAGCACAGGGTTATAAAAGGTTTGCATCAGAAAATGATAAAAATTGAAAATGTTGTATTTGAAAAGGGTGTTTCAAGCTTGTGAAGTTGCTTGGCTTTGGGCCGAAATGAAACCATAGCAGCAAAGACAAGGAAGGACTGGAAGGGGCATGAGAGGATGAGTCGACCCAGCTAACTTGGGGAAGTGTGGCTGGAGCTGCCTGGCAGAACAGGACGCGGGGGTTCTAGTTGACAAGCGGCTGAGTATGAGCCAGCAGTGTGCCCAGGTGGCCAAGAAGGCCAATGGCATCCTGGCTTGTGACCAGCAGAAGTAGGGAGGTGATTGTCCCCCTGTACTCAGCACTGGTGAGGCCACACCTGAGTATTGTGTCCAGTTCTGGGCATCTCAATGCAGGAGAGATATCGAGGTTCTGGAGCGAGTGCAGAGGAGGGCAACAAAGCTGGTGAAGGGCCTGGGGCATCAATCTTATGAGGATCGATTGAGGGAGCTGGGATTGTTTTGTTTGCGGAAGAGGAGGCTGAGGGGAGACCTCATCACTCTCTACAACTGCTTGAAAGGGCATTGTAGAGAGATTGGTGCTGGTCTCTTCTCAGGGGTAATTAGTGATAGAATGAGAAGGAATGGCTTAAAGCTGCAACAGGGTAAGTTTAGTCTGAACATTAGGAAAGAATTTTTCACAGAGTCACTGGAATTGGCTGCCCAGGGAGGTGGTTGAGTCACCATCCCTGACTGTGTTTCAGTCATTTAGATGTGGTGTTGGGGAATATGGCGTAGGGGAGAACTTTCGAGAGTAGGGCTGATGGTTGGACTCGATGATCCCAAGTGTCTTTTCCAGCCTGAATGATTCTATGATTCTATGACTGCAGGAGGAAGGCTTGGGCATGGGGAGGCAGTTCAGGATGCTGGCAGTGAAGGATGGTGTTTGACCAGAGCAAGGAGAAGCCTCCTGAGCCTGAGCTGTGTGGCAGTGCCAGAGAGCTACAGGAAAAACAGTCAATGAGAATACAGTTGAGTGATGAAATTGCCTGAAATGAGGAAGAAGGAAAAAGGCTGTAATATGTAAACAATTTAATTGCAAAGTTGTTTAATCTGAGCTGTCCTAGGAGCTGACAGGGTAAGTGTTATTGCTGCTTCCTAGGCTACCTAACTGACACAGAGACTGACGGGGAAATTTTCCATTTAGTGGCAGAGATAATAAATTATGAAAAATATAGGAGTTTATCTCAAAAGCGATGAGCTGCTATTTTCTCAAGACCTTGCTGCCAAACTCTAAAGGTACCATGGAAATCAAAGCTGTGCTCAAAAGGAGAGAAACCTATTACAGAAAGAATGCTGATTTAAATCTTCTTTCAGTTTGCAGAATTGTTTTTACCTACAGAGAGGCTTTAAACAAGGGGAAAATGTATTCCAGTTGCTTGGGATCAAAATCTAAGTCTCAGACCCACAGAAGAATAGACCAGAGAGAGAAGCAGAAGAATAGACCAGAGAGAGAAGCCAATAATTGGCTGCTGAAAAAGAGCCATGGCAAATCAGAAACTCAAAAGGGGTGGAAAGTAAAGGGGAAAAAAGGACAAATGAATGGAAAATGTTCTTGCAGTAGCAAAAGTGCAGCTAAAACAGAGGACTTCAGTATGTGAGGAATAACCAAAAGATTATATGGAAGGATTTCTTGTGAGTTAGTGAGTGTCAGCTATGACACAGTGACAGCACTGGTGCTGAGCACCAGTTCCTGAGCAACCAGGAAGGTTGGTTTAATGGGAAAAGCCTATTCTCATTGTGGAAAAATACAGAAACAATGGCCTCAGGAAAGAGGATGTTAAATGAAATGGGAAGGATCCTCCCAAGCAGCTTCAGTGATGAGTAAAATAGGGGCCAGTTCCAGGTGCCCACAGTGGGAGTGTGTCTGGGTGCAGCAAGAGCGATGACTTCCCTGGGGAAGGGAAGCAGGCACCAACCAACAGCCTGGCTGTGGTCAGGTCTGGCCAGGGTCGGCAGGACCTGTGGCCAGAAGCAGCAGGGACATGGCAGGAGCTGAACCAGGCTCTGTTGCTCGGCCTTTCACAGTTCCCACCGTCCTCCTCAGCTGCTGCCAGGCTCCTTGGCCCCTCGCCACGGGGATGGGGCAGCCCCTTGCCTCGCACAGCCCCTTGCCTCACAGAGATTGTCTCCATCAGAAGCAGCACATATGAAGCTTTTTGAAAAGCAAAATATTTATCAGTTGCCTTTAAACTGAGATATTTGAAGATCAAAGGACAAAACAATGAAGGCAAAAATAACAAAACTAAAACTAATTGAAGTGCTAGACATGAAAGGTCTGCTGCAGCAACTGTTTACTTCAGCTGAAGCAAAGGGAAGCCATGGACTCTTTATTAAAAATGCATCTTTTCGGACTGAAGCTGAACGTAAGAACAAGAAGTGGTGGCACCTCTTACTAAAGGACACAGTTGCTTGCTGAGTTATTGCTATCACAGAGTTCAGCTTCTGCTCACAGTCAAAAGTAAATAGTTTTAAATGCACTTTAAAATAGGTCAGTACTTTGGGAAAGGCTGATTTCTCATTGGAACTTTGACCAGTATATGTTTTCACAGGAAAAGACCCAGTAAGGAAGGTAAAATAGAGCAGGCAGCAAGCACTCACGGTATCAGGCACTCAGGCTCCCAGACCACTGTGAAGAACTGCTCTCAGGGAAATGAGATTATGTTTTACTTATGACATATATAGAATAACAGATTTCTCATACATCTCTAAGTTCATATTGAAACTGATTAGGGAGGAGTTACTGGAACAGGAGGAAAACTCTGACTGAATCTTAGAAGCAGTATTTGATCACTGGATGAAGTCTCAGCGAACACTTTTTTTTGGAAATAAATGTTCTGGTCACTGGAACAAGCTAAAGAAATTAAGGAAGCCTGCCTAGTGCTTTCAGTAAATGTAAACCTCTTTATGGATATATTTATTTGTACAAATAATTCAGTTAAGCAATATTAACTAGTGATTCTGAGAAGATCCTCCCCTTTGAATTTGAATTGTGGCAAATTCAGAAGTGACACACAGCTGCCAAAGACCTTCCTTCAGAAAATTCATGTGAGCAAACCTCTTAACAGATTTCAAGTTTCCTAGCAATCGCATTTCAGAGCATCTAGAGCAGCCATATGACTAATGTGATAAGCAGCTTTAACAACTAAAACTAACCATAAAAATTAAGATGAACATCTTCCATGGACACCTCACTTCAGGGTCTTACAATTATTCCAGAGAATGCTTTAGTAGGTGAGCTGAAGTGTGAATAAAAGGGACATGAAGTCAGAAGAGGATGCTCTCAATGCAGTGGGCTGGGCATTGTCAGTGTTTCGGTGTTTCCATTACTACCAGTGGAGTCGGGATAAAGAAAGGGCTGGGCAGTTTTTTGTCTCAGAAAACCAGTACTTGTTTATTGATGGTGTAAATGTTGCTAGGCTACGTGGATTAAATTAAAAACCCATCCTTTCCCAATGCGTACACCACCTTCAGCAAAGCACACTCTGTGAATTTAGTAATTTTTCCACATACTTCAAATTTATCAGAAATGTTGGACCAGAGGGTTTTAATTATAGAAGAACCTATTGAAAGCAGAGTATTAGCCAACTACTCAATAAAGAAACTTCTCAGCATATTTAGAAATCAATACTAGTTTTAATTAACCAACTGTGCCACTGCCCAGGGGAAAACAATAGATAATAAAATAGAAAATATCAATATAACTCTAGAGAAACTATTATAATTTCATTAAAAATGGTATGTAGAACTAGAAGAAATACAAAAAAGGGGAAAGGGAGATTGTGGCTTTGTACGAGGAGAGGTTAAATAAATCATCATCTTGGAAAAGGACCCAGAGGAAAACAGCCCATGAATTATTTCAGAACAGATGAAGGGGAAACAAGTTGTTATTATTTCTCACAAGACAAGATTTCAGTGACAGCAGTGAAATCATTGTTCAGGCAAGCTAAGAAATAGCAGCACATAATTAAACAGTGCCTCTCGCTGCCACCAGCTATTGTAGAGGCCAAAAGCAGGAATGTGTCCAAAGGGTGATTGTACAGAAAATTGAGTCTTGAGCTCCTAAATGCAAAGGTGCAGACAGGGTCTCCATCCCAGTAAATCCCAGTGGAAGGTAGAGCTGGGGGAGGTACGTCTGGGNTGAGGGGGGGGGCGCAGAGCTTTGGGCTGAGGGATCCTTGGTCTGAGTAAGGCGGTTCTTAGTGACAGAGCGAGCTTTTGTATCTTCCAGAAAGACTGACCTTAGCTGTAATAAATGATAGTTGATTAGGAAACAAAACTAAAAAGACAAATTTTCCTTTTATTTGCAGATTGCTTAAAGAAATGTCTTCAGACTGTACTGTTGGAAAATGTGGGTAGACAGATTATCCTGGAAGAACAGACTTAGATCTGCAAATGCCAGGAGTGGCTCTGTGCCTTTGGGACAAACGGTGTGTGGTACAGGTTCATCCCCTTAGCCAGATCCTTAGGTAGGAAAATGGGGAACCCCCTGACCATTTATCATCAGCACACGAGAGAACTTGCCCATGTCACAAGACATTGCTCATCTCAGGAGAGACAGACTTTTCACAGTGTCACCATGCCTCATCCACAACACCCCTGGCAGAAGCAGAACCAGCTCCAGGCAAATCCCCAGCCCAGGAGACGTTGAACTTTGTCGTCCTGATGCAGCTTTTGCTGAACAGAGGCAGGGACTTGGAGCTGCTGGGGCGGTGGGCAAAGACAGAGAGTGGGAGGGTTGCCCAGGGCTCTCGGTCCACCCTGCAGAAGCCTGCGGTGCCTTGTGGCTAAGCACGCCTGCTGCTGCTGGGAAATGGGTGGCCAGGCCAGGAGAACAGCGAGTTCCCTCCGCCGAGTGATCTCCTGCCATCAACTGCCCATTCCTGAACTTTGGCTCCGGCCAGGAGGCAGTAAACGAAGCAGATAATTGCCTGGCAGTGATTGATAGGGAGTCAAGGGTGAGCAGGGAGGGAGGGGGAGGGATGAGTGTGGAGGATTATGTTTCAGAGGGAAGTATTTTTTTAGGATTTGTCTATGCAGGCAGTTGGGAGCTTTTCTGAATCGCATGGGCTTAGCCCGAGCAGGACTCACTGTAATTTTACACCTTTTCAGCATTTCAGCTGGTTCTGCTGAAATCTGCATAGGGATTAAAGATGGGAAGTGAGAGAGAAATTACTTCCTTGCCTTCAGTCTACCAGGACAAATATTCAAGGCTAAATCAGAGTTTAGAGCTTTTTGATTGTATGAGTGGAGAGAGGAAGGAGCAAGCAGCTGCCAGCAATAAATAACTATTAGGAAACACTATTAGGAAATAGTACCAAGACGAAATGCTGCTGCTAGGGTACGCTTTCAGCATTGGGGAATCCACAACCAGGCAGTTCAAAATGTACTTTGGTATCCAGAGCTCATGGGCAGCCTTTCTCAAGCCAAGAGCAGCACCTGAGCTCAGGTCTCTCATGAAGGAGGGAAGGCAGCTCATTGCCCAGATAAACCTGGCAGGGTTAGCAGCCGCCTCTGGTACTTCAGCAAATCTGCAGTCCAACTGTCACCTGCAAAGGGAAGTGGGGCTTATCTGCAGCCTATGCTGGGACTGCGATAGCGATCTTTATAGCCAGGCTTCCAGTACAGCCCATGGAAAACCTATGCATTGTAAACTGCTTAAACTGAACCCTCTGGGTTTAAACTAAAGTGTCTGAATTCAGAGACATGTTAGTAAAAATCTTGTCCAACCTCAACTTGAGGTTTACATTTTTACCAAGTTTTGAGATACACTTGGAGAACTATTCTAACACATTGAGGTAATGGAAAATGTTCTCAATTTTATACACAAATCTCCCTGAATTAGAAGCAGGTTTCCATTTCAAGCATCTAGCACCAGGCAGTACATTCCCTCTCCCTCACTGGGCAGCTTTCTCAGGGCAGGGTCCACCAGGCAGAAAGACAGAGCCCGGCGTGAACTGGGGTCAGGCAGAGCCACGTCAGTGCCCGCTGGGCGGGCAGCCAGCCCGCTGTTATGAATGAGCACAGCCGCGCACAGCCATGTCACCCGAAATGCATCCCGGAGAGCGGGGAAGGGGCAGGAATGCCAGCAATGCCTGCAGCCCTCTATCCCGGGAAGCCCCCAGCTACAGGGCGGCCGGCTCCCTGCCATCCCATGGGTTGGGAGCAAAAGGCCCCAGCAAGCAGCTGCCAGGGCAGCTGGGCCTATTTTCAAACGGGAACAGTTGAGCAGCATTATTAAAGCCCTTTGGTGCAGAGCACGTCTGGTGGCATGTGGCATGGCGTTCGTGGCTTCGTGCCACTGACTCAGTGGGCATTTTTGTCCATGGCCTGTCCGAGCAAGCAGCGTGATCAGGCGTTACAGTTGGAAACGAGATGTTTTGAGGAGAACCATCCCACGCTGCGTGTACAAGGTACATTCCTGACCAGGGGCTGCAAGCCACCGGAAGGGACTATTCTGGTCATGGTCAAAGATCACTTGCTGTAGGATGGCGCCAAAATGCCAGCCACCAGTTTATTGTGGTATTTCCTCTACAGCTGCTGGCAGGAGCAGCCTCAGCAATCCAGGCCCCTGAGACCAGCAGGGAAATCACCAGTGGTGAGATGACTGGCTGAATGGAGGAGGGGAGAGCAGTGGGGGTTGTCCATCCTGGCTTTGGTAAGGCTTTCAATGCTGTCTCCCATGACACCCTGCTGGACTAATTGGTGAAGTAGAGATTAGATCAGCCAGCAGGATGATGGACTGAAAAGTGGCTGAGCTGATGGGCTTTGAGGGTTGGGCTCAGCAGCACAAAGGCCAGGTAAATTATGATGAAGACAGGCTAGAGATGGACCCCAGAGTGAGTACTGGGGACACTGCTGTGACATCTTGATTAATGACATGGAGGATGGGATGGATTGCACCCTGAGCAACTTTGCAGATGATGCCGAGCCAGGAGTGGTTGGTACCCAGGGGTTTGTGCTGCTGTTCAGAGAGCCCTTGACATGCTGGAGAGATGGACCAGTAGAAATCACATGAAGTTTGCCAAAGGGAAGTACAAAATCCTGCTTCAGGAGATTAATAACCCCATGCATGAATCGACACTGGAGATGCCAGCCAGCTGGGAAGCCATGCAGCAAAGGCCTTGAGGGTCCCAGTAGAGACAAGGTTCAGAATGGGTCATAAACATACCCTTATGGCAAAGGCAGCCACCATCACTTTAGGAAAAGCGTAGCCCACAGGTCATGAGAGCTGATCCTTTCCTCCACTCAGCCCTGGTGAGGTCACATCTGGAGTCCTGGGTCCAGTCCTGGGCTCCCCAGCACGAGAGAGACAAGGACATACTGGAGCAGTCCACTGAAACACTGCACAGGTGATGAATGGATTAGTGCACCTGCAATATGAGGAGAGGCCAAGACAGCTGGAGTTGGTCAGCCTGGAGAAGAGAAGGCTCCAGGAGGATCTTACCAATGTGTATGGATACCCGATGGCAGGGGTTTTAGAAGGAAATGGAGCCAGACACACTGGACACACTGTATGTCTTGTACCGTGAGAAATATGAGTAGATGCACCCTCTTCACGTTACTCACCGTTGGTAATATCTACCGTGCAACAGCCTTTCCAGACTGGAGAGTCTGTAGTAATATCCTCCCACTGGCAGCCTCCTTTAATTAGTCAAGTTTGATCAAGACTGCTCCTCAGGGGTATTCCAGGGACCTTTCCATCAATATAGCAACGCAGAGCCTACAGCCGCTTGCGGACGAAGGGCAGAAAAATGCAAGCATGGAAGATTTGAAATGCAAGCATGGAAGGTTTAGGTGTCATGGATTACTTCTGGAATACTTCCATGCACCTTGAATCATCACTGGGAAAATCACTTCCACCAAGGCAGGCTGGGCCCGGCAGATGTACAGCGTAAGCATTTTGTGGAACTCTATGCCAGTTTTGATACAGCAAAACCATATACTGTCAACACAAGGAGCATAAAGACAAGTGTGGTTGGTATCCCCTGCTGGTACGGTATCCTTGGCCTTCCCACAAGAAGCTGGGCAACTGGAAAATAACATTTGAGCGCAAATCTGGGCTTCTGAAAGCAAGACAGTCCTCAGTGCACAGGAAGTTGTACCTGCATTAAAATCTCCCCGCTCATTCTGAGACTGCACACACTGGATTTGGGCAAGGATTTGGCAAGTTTTGTATAGAATAATCTTGAGAGATATAAGCAGCTTTTTAAACATCTCCAGGGTGCCTGGGTTTCACTTTTTGACCCAACAAGCAGATGTGTCTGATCAGTGTTCCCAAAGCTCCTCTCCTCCAACTGCTGTTGTTGGAAAGCCACCCCTCGTTCCCAATTTCCTTCTTCCATATTTTACTTCTTGAAAAGCACCAAATTAAAATCAAGGGTGTTAAACAGCCAGAATTTTATCATGCAAAATACAAAGCTCTGCAAAAACTTCAGATTAAGGAGAATATAATTAGGATAATTGCAGTTGGAAAAAGGATCTGAAATGCTTTGAAAAAAAAAAAAAAGTATTTAAAAGAATATCTTGGCAGAAGGGAGATAATTTACAGCTAATAGTAACAACTGCAGTATTAGAGAGCGTGGAAAATTTCTCAGTCTGTCAGAGCAGATAGTGCTTAAGGCCATGGAGAAGCACCTGGGCTGGTGACAGCGTAGCCAAGGTAAGTGCTAGAGCACCAAGGAAGAGCACACAGACTGAGAAGACTCCTCTGAGCCCTAATGGAGGAGCTGCACTTTTAATCCCAGCGACTGAGTCCAGGGCATCCACTAGTCCCTGATTTGATTTCCGAGAATTGAATGTTTTTCACAGACTGCAGCACTCCAGACTAATAGGATTAGAATTGGAAGGACCACTCATTATGCTGCACCATCACCAAGCCTGGAGGATGAGAGTCTTCCTCAGCAGGACAGATGTGGCAAAGAGCCTCCTGCCTTCCAGCTGCCTCTCTGTCCTGACAGACAAGAAACTTTTGCAGCCCAACTCAGAAAGTTGTGGCTGCTACAAAGGGAGGCAGTGGCCGGCCAGCAACAGCTGCTCAGCTGGCTTCCTCGCTTCTGACTTTGCCTTTGGACCTGCAGGTTTGTCCCTCTCGTCAACAGCCCCAGACAGCCATCTGCTGGGCAACCACATCACCAACCAGCCCAGAACAGCATTGCATTTACAACCAGGGATTATGCTTCAGTTCTTCCCAAGCTTCTCGTGAGATTGGGAGCTCAACAGGATGCATTGTTTGACAGTGCAGCTGGAATAGGCAGCATTAAGCATCAGTATATGCAATTTTAAGAAAGAAGATGCATCTCTGTGCTTCCCAAGAAACGTCAGTGTTTCTGGAATGCATAAGTAAAAGGAAGGAAAAAACCCTCACCTTTATAGCACTTCTTAAAGTTGAAAGTTGTTTCTAAGTATCACAGCCCAACCACAGAAGTCAGAGAGATGGCCCAAGCAACAAGGGAACCAAAGCAGTACAGGAATCACCGAGCCAAAAAAAGCAAACCTCATTCTCTTGAAACTAGGTTGGATTTAGCCCCAGTAAACCTAGAATCGTGTTTAAAACCATCTAAGAGGTTGCTGTCCTTGAATCACCACTTCTCTGAACCAGTATTAACAGAGCGTTCATGCTTTAAGTATTTCATTCATCCATAGCCTCAGCAACATTGGGAGCAGGAGCAGCAGGAGGTTACCAAGCAGTGAGGAAGGGGGACAGCTTGTGGAGGGTAAGGCAGCAGCAAGAACATAGAGGCAGCTCCAAGCAACTGGGTTTTTCCCACACCAGGGTCTCCCTCGTGTTTCACATCCCCACCCTGTAAAGCCCAAGAGGTGAGCTCTGGGAAAGGCAGGTTGCCCTCTGGTCCTTCCAAAGAATTGGGGACAAAAAGAGGGGATTCAAGGCTTCTGCAGCACTTTTGGGTAGAAGGTTTTCAGGGCAGACCCTGCCTGTGGAAAGCCAAGGTGAAAACTGTGTCCTTATGGCCAAAAGACTGTGCCAGACCAAGGACAAACTTTCAGCCTCCTTTCCCGTGGGCCATCGGGACAGATGCTTTACCTAAACTCCCCTCTGTGTCCAAGCCTCTCCCTGGAAAACATCAAAGGCTTTCTGTGGGGAAAACACGTAACTTAATTTCTGGCTTTGCAGTTAAAAAGTTGCATCCACAACACAAGACCTAAGGGTACTTGTACAACAAGTATGCAAAGTGTGGAACACGCAATTCCATGGCTCGTGTCAGAAATCCAAAAGCTAAAAGGCCAGGGGTTAACAATTAAAGATAGCATGGCACAACTGCTTTCCCAGTCACAGCTCAGAATTAGGAACTGGGAAACTAACCATGGGAAAAGTGAAGCGAAGCACACATTCTAGCCAAGCTCAGACAGCTTTATTGAGTTCCAGTAACACTGCATCAAACAAAACAAAACAAAAAATTAGAGTTGCTTTTTGCTTCTTAGCATTAGTCATTTCTCAAATGAAAGACGATTGTGTTTAATGCTGTTAAGAGAAAGCCAAGGAACAGAAGCAAGAATAAAGTTAGACAAGACTGCAGAGCCAGTGTCCTCTTCACGCATCCCTCTCATGTCAGAGAAATTGAGCTCTTGGAAGTGCTGTTAAATTTTCCCAGGTCAGGGATTGAATCCCAGGACCCAACATTTAATGAATCAAATATATTACAGGTTGCTATGAACCATGCTGTGCTTTGGAAATCACATTTGGGATATCTTCAGTGGGACAGAAGGGGATTTTGGAGAAAAGTTCATGATCAAACACATTTCCCCACTGGCTGCTTCAGTAAAGCTTAGTACAAATGTTAAGGATAATTCATTTTTCCTCCTACTTCCAGAGAAAAGATCAGTGCACAAGATCCAATACACTATCTGTAATACCCCTCAACCACCCAGACGTAGCTCTGGCCTCCCCTGCCGAGTTCTGCATTTGCTGCATTACACACACGAGAGCAAAACCACTGTCAATGCAGAAATAGCCACAACTGAATAAAAATATAAGAAACAGGAATACTATCAGACTTTGCTTGTAGATACTAGTATGTGCAGCTGCTAACTCATGCCCTGAGACTTAAGTACACACTGCCAAACAATTATTTTAGGGACATTTTTCAGCATTAATAGCTACATGGTGCTTCAGTAAATAAAGAATTACATTGTAAGAAGTGTCTCTCCTTCTTCCATGAGGAAGTACTTAAGGTAGTGTGTGTAGTAGTGACAGCTGTCCGTTAGCAGCGTTACTGCTGGGCTACACTGGCTCAGAAGACGGGTGAATCACCTCTAACTCCTCATCACCTCTCTTTCAGAGCTACAGCTTATGTTTCTGAATGGCACATAGCACCACCTAAGGAACGGGAGGAAGGCAAAAAGGTATTAGGCAAGTAATCATTCCTGAAACTTCAAGTGATCATTCATTTATTCCTTTGAGGCAGACTTGCACTCTCTTCCTTCTCCTCTCCAGTTTCCAAAGACTTCCTGGTCTTCAGAGACCTGGTGCAATCCAGTTAAGAAACTTCATAGCAACTTCAAACCCAAGAAAACATGCCTGGAAAAGAGAGAATGTACAGAACAAATAAGGATTATAAAAACCTATTCCAAAAAAGGTTTTTGAAATGCAGCGCTATAAACACCAGATGTGGCTGATGTGGAAGGAGGAAGACAACCAAAAAAGGTCTTGGATCAGAGACAAGAACTCTAGTATATCCCTCCACAAAGGCAGAACTTTTACTCCATTTATTTATTACTTTTACTTATTATTTATTGAAAGGGAAGCCAGTCCAAACTTATCCACCCACTTCTGTCTTCTACTGCTGGATGTACAAGCAGACAAGAAATACTATCAGAATAAGTCAAAGGGCTTTGGTGAAAAGCTTCAAAGGAAGGCTTACTTGGTGTTCCCCCTAAATTAAGGCACGCTTTTAGAATCTGGACACCAACAGCTGAAAGCACCTGCAGTGCCAAGAACCTCACTGAAATGGTACAGCAGTGAGCAGCTGGTCATCTCATCTACGGACCACAAATGTCCACCGTGAGTGCCTGTGTCCCCAAAACCCACCTGGAATCGCAGTTTACTTACCGCATTAGCGGGAAATGCCCTGATCATTACAGCTGTGAAGCCCTTATACAGAGATGCAACTCCTTCCTCTCTGATGAGTTCTCTCAGCACATCTCTAAAACCATTGGGGTATTTTCCTGCAGGAGCTGAAGGGGATACAAACCACATTAGTTTGGGTGCGTGGCAGTCACAAACGCTGAAGAACACCGTGTATGTAATGGCCCAGGATTTTCAACAGGCTCACACTTTTATACCATCTAAGTGGTACCAGAACCCAAGCATTGCTGGAGCTGTGCTGTGAAAACATCTGCTTGGGAAAGTTATCTATTTCAGTCAAAAGCTAGTAGACAGGGAAGACACCTTACTAAAGACTCAGTAAGCGGAAGGCGCTCACCGTTCCACAAAGCATTTACCTAATCAAGTCACTGGGGGGCAGGGAAGAAAGGAGAATAAACTTTGGCAGGGTTGGTTGTCCCGAGCTGCTACTTGCACCACTGATCACAGCTCTCCCAAGAGCTGCAATTAGGAGACAAGGAGGTCAGCTATAAAAATTGTGTAAGAGACAGAAAATGATCCTGTTGCATGTCCCAGCCAAAAATAGCAACAAACTTCAGGTGAAAAGCACAGGCTGTTTTAATGCTGATGTTACACACATTTGCTGAAGTGTTTCTAAAAAGTCATTTTATTCAAAGAACAAGTTCTTCCTTCTCCTGACACTTGTCTGGAAAGTGCTGCCTCTGCCAGCCTTCTGAACAAGCACTCCACAAACCAGCCCAGTCAAACAGGACCACCATTCACCCACATCGTCTGTACAGCAGCGCTGGGGAGGGGCTCAGTGGAACAAGGATGCAAAGTTGTAAAAGCATTTCACACTCAGCCCTTGGTGTGATACCAAACTGCAGCATCTGTTATTCAGAGCGGGGGGGGGCGGAAAAAGAAGTTCCCTGCACTAGATCATTGTGATCCATGAGTACGGGCACTGCCCATTTCATGGAGAGCTGATTCCACAGAGAATACGAGGAGCTGTAACAAAAATACTCATTGGGACTCCCAGAGAAACCAAGGGAAAAATCTGTCAAACTCTGCTGAAGCTCAAGGCCTGGGGCCAGTCTCACCACAACTTGGCCACAGATCTTCAAGAGCAGATCTGCTCATCTAAAAGAAACACTCTCAGCAAGACATGCCCAGTAAATGCAGTAAATTTCAGATGGTAAAGGCTGCAATTTATACAACTAGGTCTGAACTGAAATAACAAAACCTCTCAAAAAGTTACATTTGTAACAAAGCAGCAGTTCTATTGTTATGACTTCTATGCTTAAGTTTCAAAACAGGTATCTCAAATCAGAATCATTATATCACCAGGGAGACAGAAACAGAGATGTGCAGCCTGATTCACCAAATATTTGCAAAGAAACCTAGTAAAAGCAAGGAATACACATGGATTTTTCAAGCAGTGCTTGAGACCCTGGACACCATGCTCAGATAGCATCTTCCATCACCGAGTCCTGCGCTGAGCGTGGCTGTGACAAGCTGGGATGCAACTCACCAGTCTGGAAACGGGATTTCAGCACGTCTGGTGGAATGGCAACTGCCCAGTTGAAGATCCCAGCCAGGCCCCCAGCAAAGAGGATCCGAGGCACACTGAGGTCACTCACACTGTGGCAGGAAATAAAACGGGAGAAGCAAACCAAATATTAAAAGCTCATGTGTTTTGACTCGGGTGACAATCGAAGAGGATGTGGCTGACAGCCAGGAGGCAGCACAACGCTGCAGACAGAGTGGAGTATCTGAGCAAGATCTCCAAGAATCAAAACCCCGTGGGCAAAACGTACTAAACTCCACCCTAGAGGTTCCAATCTTTTTATTCAGCAGCCTGCACACAGAGCCCTGCTCTGGCAGGAGAACAACAAAAATACCCAGCAACATAACCACCCAGCTCTTTGTGCACACACAGGGGTTAAAGTGAAGAGACCTCATTTAAATATTCCTTGGCTGGTAAGATCCAAGGCTAAAGTCTGAGAGAAGCTCAGGATACTATTGTAATTGTTGGTTAATCACAGACCAAAACAGCTCAACTCACAAGATGAGGAGCCTTTTTGTTTTTTCCTTAAATACTTGTTTTGATGATACTGTTCTAAATCCCTGCACAACTGGGGAGATTAATCAGCAGTGTTTTGGGAAGTTCAGAAAATGATGACTGTGAGATTTTACTAACCTCTTTCCCTCTGGGGTCAGAATGTTCTTCAGCCATTCGTAGGTCATGAAGTACATTCCACTGGCTGGGACGTCTAGAGGGTAAACAAAGACTGGGAGTAGTGGGAAACAGAACGAAGCCTAGAGGCACAGCAGCCCCGTGCCAGCTCAGCAACAGCACTAAGTACACCCAGACTCCTTCTCTGAACCTCCTCCACAAACAAATTCAAATCTTCTGTTGCTCTAGAAGGGGAAACCTGAACTTTCCCAGGGACAGCAAGTGCTAAAAACAAGAACTTGAAAAATATCTGTTTTCAAGGACTTCTATCAGCAGCCTTTCAAGCCAGACTGCAATCTGTCTGCTGGCCATTAAGCTAATGATGAGACAGCTCTGAGCTTTCTTAATTGCTGCGTAGCAGATCAGAACAGTACAGGAACTTCAAGAGTTTTGCACACTATTTGTTCTAATGATTCTATTTTGGGGTTTGTTGGTTATTTTAGTGGATGGATTTTGTTTTGGTTTTTTTTTTAAAGATACTCCCACAGCCCATTCTTAGCACATGCCTAAATTGGAGACCCAGCCTCTGGGTAGGGACACTGCCACAGTTACAATCGCTAGTTCTACACGTCTGTAAGAAGCAGAGGATAGAACAAATGCCCAAACTGAGGTATGAAAATACAGAAATTTCAACTTACTGTTGGAAAACATTGCCCCAGTGCAGGGAACAATCTAATGCTTTCCAAAGGACAAAGTACCGAAATGTGTAAAAGGTTCAGTGTCTGATAGAGCTACTGTTGTTGTTGTGAGAGGGGTCGGGGAGTCCCAGTCCAAAATAACCCACACTCAAGCGGGTAGAAAGTGCAACTGCTGCAATCTCATCTTCTAAAACAGTCAGCGTTTTACAGCAGTCATGGTCACAGTCCTTCTCCCAAGGAAGGAAAAAAGAAGAAAACAAACAAAAGCAAAAAAAAAAAAAGGCAACAACAACAAAAAAAGCCCACTTCTGTATTTTTCTTTTCTCTTTGTTCTCTCTGCTTCTCTCCTGAAGTCTCTCATTCCTCTTGGCTTCTCAGATCTTAATTACTTCCTATATCCCTCTGATCCTTGTCATCTAATCTCTTCCTCACTCACTGAGAATCTCATGTTTATTTCTCAGTCCCTTTGAGGCACTGGAGGAGCTCTGCAGACTGGAGGGAGAAAAAAAAATAAAAGGGAGTGACACAGCATCTCCAATCGGCTAAAGGGGCAAGAGGGGACACTGAGATCTATGATACAAAGTCAGGCTTCTTATCTCAAAGTACCCCTTGCAGAAAAAGCATCAGAACATCCCCAGCAGTTACCTCTCATGAGAGTGAGCACTGTCCCCTTGTACACGCCGCGAATCCCAGCCTCGCGGTACAGCTGCTTCGCACAGTCCAAGGAGCCACTGTATTTAGTTTCACCTGTAGCTGCCTGGATCTGAAGGATTAAAGCAATAGTTTCTGACTCGTGAAGGTTTTGGCTGGTGAACAACCATTCACCTCATGGTTAGAAAACGCACGTCTCCAGAGAGGAAAGAGGACATACTCCTTCCCCAGGGACTCCTGCCTATGAAACCTCTGCGTCATTTCCTCAAAGAGCTCCCCTCTGTGCAAGCCGAGGGTGCATTTACCCTTCCATGCAGTGGCTAGATTCTCCATGATTTTCCCCAGTGTAAGCTTGAAATGACTGAAGTCAGTCACATAATTCTATGCTTGCACTGACAAAAGGTAGCCTTCAAACAGTTTAGTGAAATTCAAACAATCTGCATGTGTATAAGAGCTTCCACGATAACGTCACGTCTGTCAGAACTGAGATGTGACCACCCATCACTGCACCAACCGAGTTCACCATCGGCTGAAATCAGCAAACCTTCCCGCCTCTGCTAAAGACAGTGGTCTCATTTGCTCAGGTTTCCATTTTCCACCAATATTTTAAAAACCCTGGTGGGGGTGTAGAGCTAACAGGCACCCAAACATTAGGAAACCATTTCATGTATTTTGAAACGCATTCCTTATTGGGAACGTGTCAAGGTAACAGAAAATAGAGTCTTATGATCTAGTAGTTTTGTATTTTTTTTAGAAGAAGTTTTTCAAAGTATGGAAAGCAAAAAAATTGCAGAATGAAGGGGACTGAAGCCTCATATAATGCCACTGAGTGTAAGGCTTGTGCTCTGCTAAATGAATCGAGCAATGAACACTGCACGTACTTCTACTGTCACGGTGAGTTTGCTCTTTCATGACAGTTGCATTAAATGACAATTGCCTCAGTCCTGTCAAAAAAACCAGAGTAAATACACCAACCAGAGATATTCCTGGTGTGGAAAGACAAGATCCCTAAAATTAAATTCCCATCACCACCATCCAATGCCTTACCTGTAAAAGGCACTTGATTCTCTCTCCTGGAGCCATGATGACTGTCGTGAACACTCCCGACAACATGCCAGCAGCAAACAGCTGAGGATACCTGCCCCGAGGAAAGAGAAGAGACCCTAACACAACACAGTCATGGGAAACGAGGGCAGAAAGACCACTGTATCACCAGGTGATGCTGTTCCACACAAGGCTGGCAGTGGAACTAGAAACGCATCCACTGCTTTTGATGGATGCAGAAGCACCTCATCAATGCATAGTAAGAGCTAAGCACGTAAAATCCCTGGGATTAAAACCCCAGGTTCCCACAGCAACCATAACTCAGGTCTTCACATCCATTGTATTTGCTAATATTCCTAGCACTTGCATTTTTTTGCTACAGCATTCCCCACTCATTTTTATTCCCAACAATTTCTTCCTCCTCCATTCTCCCACACTTTCCTCAGTGACCTCAGCTTCCAATCGTGTTCCTGTTTGTGCAGCCAGGAGCCTCCTTTCTGTAACCTCTCAGTCCCTCACTCCTTCAGCCTCTGCCATCATCAAGTCTGTCCTACCAGCCTGCCACTGTCCCACACATTCTGTGCCTGGTTTTATGTGGCAAAGTCTCCATGACAGAAATCCTTTAAACAAGCTAAGTTTCTCCATGACGAGCTTATCTTTACGTCCAATGTCCTGCTACCTTCTAACATCTCAATATGACAAAATTCCACACCTCCTGCTTCTCTCCACTTGCCCAAGAGAGGGCATTCTACTCAGGTTTTCCAATTATTACACACTTCTTTTTTTACTCTTAAGTTCCTGTTAAATCTTGCAGGCCACTTAGACCTTCCTCACGACTCCACATGCACCTCCTGTTCAAACTAAGCCTTGAGTTTTCTTGTTCACTTTGGGATTATTTGGCCCCAGAAATGACAGAACAGACTCCTCAGGTTTCTCTCCATCTGTTCCTTCCAAAACTTCCCTTCAAAATCAGCATGAAGAACCACTGCCTGCCTCAAGACTCATAACCATGGTGCTAAGAGTCCGCCCTTCATTTTTTGGGCCTCACATCCCAGACACACTGTATCTTACTGCATCAAGTCTGCACCCACAGCACAGTTGGAAACAATGACAGTTCCACCATCTATTCATTGACCACTGTTCTTTTTGTTCTCTGCTGCTCTGATGGGAGGAGTTCTACATAGAGACTCAAAAGACCATGCTACTCTTCCCCAGCTTGCTCCTTAAAACTTCCCTTTGGTACGTTGTGTATAAAACACAAGGCACTCAGGTGATAAGACTGCTGGGAATAAGCCCATTTGTTTCCTTGTATTCTCCACTCCATGTTCTTCCCCTGGTCTTACCCTGCAGCCTTGTCTGCATGAGGACACTATGGCAGTAAACCAGAGGGTAAGTTAGCAGAGCCCCAGCACCTTAACACTGCCTCCCTCTGAGCCACCCAAGCTGAGGGAGCTCACTCTGTGTTACCACTGTGGCCAGTGCTGTACAACCAGGAGCACTCACACCAACCCGGGAGCCTCAAACCTCCCCACCACACCTGGCTCAACACAATGGGCTCCTGCTTTCTGACAGAGCTCCTACGTGTTGCACAAACAACAGAATGAAATGCTGTTAAGCTACAGTTCTGTTCCTGTAGAGCTATAAATCACAATTCAGCAAAG
The DNA here is from genome assembly GCA_013400555.1 of Jacana jacana. Taxonomy (NCBI): domain Eukaryota; kingdom Metazoa; phylum Chordata; class Aves; order Charadriiformes; family Jacanidae; genus Jacana; species Jacana jacana. Next base: position 39,635 of record VZTM01037194.1, on the reverse strand, counting down.
AAGTTCAAGGGAGTACTTTATGGGCAGGGGGCTGTCCTCACACTTAAGTTAGCATGGAGAAAGTCACACAGAGTTTTCTTAGCTTCCCACCTCTTTTCTGGGTGGTTAGACATGCCTGAGAGGAGGAGGGCTGCTCACAAACACCGCCTTTCAGAAATTAATAGTACAACATGTACTATTATTACATCCTAACGTAAGGATGCAGCAGTCACAAGTAACAGGGAAAAGAGAATCAGGACTATGAAGAATGTTGTCAAGACTGCTTGACCATTAATTTATTTCTCCCATAGATTGTGTTAATGGTGAGACTGTTTTGCAGGCAATGGTTCTATAACCCACACTGTACTCGTCTAAAATGGCACTGTTCCTTAATGGCTCTGTCTTGCCTAGAAAGGGAATTGCATAGCACCTGCCCACACACTGGCTGCTTTTAGCCTCTGCTATCGGTCCCACGCTTCCAGAAGCATTAAAAAACACGAGTGTTTTAGTTTTTAGGACTATATTTATAACCAAGGAGAGGAATCAAATTTACACCACAACTGAGTATGTGACAATACTGCAGGCTGCACGAGCCCTAGGGTGCCTTTCCCAACTGCCCGAGTAACTCAAACTCACGTCAGAATGTCATCGGGTGTTCTTTGTTGGAGTCTCTTTCCCAAGCCGAATCCAAAGAAGCAGACAGCAAACATGGGTGTCACCCCGACAATAGGAGCTGCCATTCCTCTATACAAGCCTCGCACTCCCTGCAAGAAAGGTTATCACAAGAATTACTTGTTTTTTTGCATAGACTTCACACACATTTATGTTTATTGAGAAGCAAAAGGCTACAATACAGGACAGTGTCAGCCAACAATCAAATTAATCAAAGGAATAACAGGGTCTGTTGTCCCAGTCTGAAGTGAAACAGAATCAATTTGCTGTTCTGTAATTTTACATCTTAGCTAGGCCTCTTCTAACGCTCTGAAGTTAACAGCATGTTGGGGAGAAAACTACTCATTCTCAGAATGATAAGACCAATGTTTGCACTTCATGCCAAGGAATGGTAAGCAGAGAGGCCCTTGCTTATAATTGTTGCTATAACAACCAAGGTTAGGCCATTTGTCCTGTTGGAGGGTCAGAAATGGAAAAGGCATAGAGGGGTCACACCTGTGGGGAAGAGCGGACAAGACAGGTGACCCCAAACTGACCAACCGGGGTATTCCATCCCATCTGCCCCATGCTCAGCATAGACGCTGAGGGATCTAAGGGTCAACTCCCTTCCCTCAATGGCCAACGTCCAAAAAGGACCCTGCCTGTTCATCTGCCTTTGACCCCAATCCATGCGCTCCTGACTCCAAATCTGGAATCCGGTTCCCATCCATCACTGAGTCCAGTCTGGGACTTCCCCAGTGCCTGCCGGTGACATGACTGTCACCCTGGGAGCATGATATGGTTTTATACGTATTGTATCTATTTTGTTATTTTCTTCTTTTTTTTTTTTTAGTATTAACAGTTCATTAAAGTAGTGTAGTTCATTCTAAACTCATAAATCTCTTTATCTCTTCCTTCTCCCTTTTTTTTGGGGGGGAGAGGGGGGAGGGTGTGTGAAAGGGGGAAGTGAAGTGGGAAGGGCCAGCTGTCAATCTGATTTTGGTAAATTTGGCTGAAACCACAACAGATTTATTGAGAAGCAAAAGGCTACAATACAGGATAGTGTCAGTCAACAGTCAAATTAATCAGAGGCATAACAGGGTCTATTGTGCATTTGCAATAAATATGCAAAAAAACATATTTAGCTGAGGCTCAGGGCCTATTGCAGAGGAAAGTTATCCTTCCTGGAAAACACTGGCACCACTTACACCCTTCTGTTTTAACATTGTTCATCCTGTACTTACATCTAAAGTATGAGTAAGTTCAGCTAAAAGCCACCAAAGTAATAGCCCTAATAGATTGTGTCAAAAGTCTTCTCCCAGGTACATCCAAACCCCCACGTGTGCTTCCCTAGCGAGTCAAACGCAGCAGGTAAAATCCTGACACTGAGCCTTACGCCGCTCGCTGGGACCAAATTCACTCACTCAAGGAATGGCCAGGGAGACTGACCCGAGCTCCCCACATGAACTCAACCTGGAATAAGAGAAGTCTTTTTCTTTCCTTCCCCAAGTCAAAACATTTTTTTACCATACAGCTTTACATCCCCGATGGTTCCCGTCACCAGGCTGCACAGATGGAAAAATTCTAATGCAGACACTAGCAGTAGCATTTGTGCCATTTACCTTGCCTTTGAACTGAACTTTTTCTAATTAAAAAGGAGAGTTATTTTTCTGGATAAAGGCTAGATGCACAAATTAAATAACTGGTGATCCATACACCCTTCCTTCCTCCCCCAGATAAATCAGTGTATCCCAGTGTGTGCCTGTAGGCTCACAGGCACAACTGCCTGCGTACTGAAATTGTCTCTGGCTGACAGAGACTCCTGCTCAATCTTCCCATGAACAGTGGGAAACAAAAGGCCTTGGCAGAGAGGTTTAATAGCTTTCCTTATAGAAACTGGTAAGTATTGAGTAGGAGTAGAGAGGCAGCACTGCTTTTGAACTTCATATCACAAGGCTATTATTATGGCTCAGCTCTGACGTCCGTGCGCCAGCAGGGGTGTTAAAAACCACAAGGGATTCAGAGCCAGCAAAGCATTTTGGGGCTTTGTGGGAGAGACCAGGGAAGCAAGACTTACTTTGGTTGTGTAACAACCTGGTAATGCCGTCATGAAAGCAGATTTCAGAGATGAGAGAGATCTTTCATTTAACAGAGAGTTACCTAACAAGATCCAGTGGTTAGAAATTATAGGCTTCAGACTAGAAAACAGTTAGGCTTTGCAGCCATTCTTTCCAAATGGGAAATAGCTGCTGGGAAAACTTACGAAGCAGAAAACTAGATTCTACATCCCTTAAAGTCTTTAAGCCAAGGCCATGTGCCTTTCTAAAAACAAAATAGACTACAGTTTAATCACATGATATGGCTGATTCAGGAGGAAAACCACTGTCCACCTCTGAAGAAGACTGAACACAACTACCAGAAGTGACCCTCTGCTCTCAAAAAAGAAAAAAAGAAAGAAAAGAAAAAAAAAAATCTGTTAATTCAAGCTATCGCTCCCCTGCCTTCACATAGATGGCATAATACCCTATAGAAGAAAGTACAGGTCCTGCTTGTATCAGCAGGATATTTTAGGATTTCCAGAGACAACTCCAAATAGTGTTGTCTCTGGTGGACAAATACCACCAGCTACAACAACAAAGCCAGCAAAGCACTGCCATCATCCATTCCAGTCTGTGACTCCAGATTAATGCCATGGCATTTTGAACCAAAAGCATTTCTTAGGAAAACAGGGCCGTGCACCTGGAGCACACGGGCTACAAGGATTCCCCACATTTTGTAACCTGCTGAAAAAATTTAATTTCAGCAGACTCAATTTGACCAATAACCCAAGAATGGTGCAGTCTCTGAGGGACAACATTCCCACACAATTCCTTTCCTGCGACGTGCAGGAACAAGTGATATTTTTGGCAGGCAGCGCCAATGGCACGCTCCCACCGTACCTCCCCGACGAGAGTCTTTCTGAAGCAGTCAAAGGTCCCAGAATAGAGCAGAGGCTGCCCGGGCTGCGGCTTGGGCTGGGTCTGCAGTCTGACCTAGTAAGAAGGGGTAGGAAAACATCATTTTATCAAACCTTGCCATATAAACCTTTATACAGAAAACACCTCTGTGTGACAACTACGGAGTGAAGCTTTGTGATCACAATTTACGATATGGGCAGGGAGATTGGCATCACTTAGCCTCTTGCTGGAGAGAAGGGATTGAATTTTACCGTATTAAACAGCTAATGCGTGTAACTAATTAACTGCAAGGACACCAGCAGGACAGTACCCGCACAACGCCGTGCCACTGCTGCCGTACACACTCGGTGTGAGGGCAGACCCCCATCTGCCCCACTACAGCGGGTCACCTCCCTCCGGCCCATGAGGGGCTCACAAGAGAGGTCCGGGCTCTCCCCTCCAGCGCCTGCAACACCGACGCTCTTTTCCCTATTTTTACTATCAACGGGACACCGACGGGGCCTGCCGAGCCGGCAGGGGACGCCCTGTCGCACAGCCAGCCCGTCCCCCAAGGCACGCCGGCCCGTTCGTCCCCGCCTGTCACGCGGTGCACGCCGGGAAGTGTAGTCCGCCAGGGCGGGAGACCCCACTGTTCCCCGCGCAGTGCTCGCTGGGAAACGTAGTTCCCCCCAGCTGCCCCGGGCCACCAGGTACCGAGCCCCCTTCTCCCCTCGCCTCACCTTGATGGTGTCCAGCGGGTGCCCCACGAACACCAGGCAGACACCCCCGAAGCCGCCGGCAAAGAAGTTCTTCACGGGGCTGATGGGCTGTGGCTGCTCCGCCATGGCGGCAGCGGCGGCGGTAGTAACGGCAAGTGGAGAACGGGACTGGGGCGCTGTGTCCCGGCCGAGACAGTGCCACCCCCTCCACCCCGCGACCTTTACCCCAGTGCCGGGCCGCACGGCACGCCGGGATACCAGGGGCGGCCAGCGCGGAGCAGGCCGGGAGAGTGGCGGGCCTTGTCCGCGGCCCTGCGAGGGCGGCGGCAGGCTCTGTACTCGCTGCAGTGCTGGGCTCGTTGCCGGCGGGAGGTGCCATCTAGCGCTGGCA
>VZTM01037194.1:0-34913 GCA_013400555.1 Jacana jacana | reverse complement strand
CCTCAGTGGGAGGCGGCGGGGCCCGGGGCGGAGCGAGCCCGGCGAGAGGGACGCGGTGCCCCTTGTCTGTGAGTTCCGCTGAGTTCGGTGGCCGGTAACGCTCCGCCCCGGAGCTGGTGCCCAGGTCGGGCCGCCGCAGGGGAGAAGCCGCCGCCCGTGACCCCTCAGGCTGGTTCTCCCCTCACCCTGCCACCGCCCCGGCTCTCTCCCTGGGGCTCCCTTCGCTCCCCCCCTCCCCGTTTTCCTGGGCTTTCCTCCCGCAAGTGTGCGGTGTGCGGGCTGTGCGGGCCAAGCGCAGGATTTAGCCTGACCCGAGTCACAAAAGAAATAGATTTGAGGTAATTTAAACGAACTGGGTCCAGTTGTGCCAGAGCACTGGAAGGAAAGCTCGTGTAGGTGTGCGTAAAATAACTTGTTAAAAGTGATGATAGATTGGAAAGGACGGGAATGAGAGGGATTGGATGAGTCGGGAAGGACGAGGTGGTCGCGATAGCGTGAACAAAGGCTGGGAGGTGGGAGGAGAGCACGCAGCTCCAAGGGGGATGTGTGCCATGACTGTGAGGAGGTCTCTGCAGAGTCATCTGTGGTGAAAAGCATGGGGGATGCTGTTCTAGTTTCTCACTCTTGGGATGAAAAGGTCCTGTTGGAAAACCTCAGCGGAGGAGAATATGGCAAAGCGTGTGTGCTGTGTGTGTGAAGAAGCAATTGGGGCTGATCCACGGATTACAAGTTTGAGTGACACAAAGAAAGATGTGATTAACATTGATAGTGAGTGTGGAGCTGGGGTTGGAGCTGGGGTTGCAAAGAAAAAGAGAGTGTCGGTCCGTTTGAAGCTTACGTGGATAAGTGGTTCAGGAAGCAGACTGGAGTTAGGCTTTTCTGTCTCACAGTTATCTGTTATGAGGTGAGAAGGAAAAGTTGTCACAAATGGCTGTGAAACATCAACAGAAAATGTAGGAGCAGCCTCTGGAGCGCTTACTAGAGAAATCCCAGAGGTGGATACAAAGGACAAGAAAGCAGGAAAGAATGATATAGTATGAAAAGGTATGAGGTGGGATAATGTCATTTACGGTGTCTGGGGGTGGTGAGGTCAGAGGGAGACTGATGGTGGCATATTTGGAGGTATTTTGTTTCAAGAAACCCTGTTGAGAAGAAGCATGATGCAAAGCAGGGGCTGGCAAGAGAGGGCACCTCAGCTGGAGCCGGTGGGCAGCAGAGCCCAGGGTGGGTGTTTTTGTGTGTTCCTGCAAGGGGGCTGGAGGGAGAGAGGGAATAAAATTGTATCAGTGTCATTGAAGATGAGGGAATTTATCTTGGATGAAGGTGGTAAGAAGGACCTCATCCTCCCTTGGATAGGAAAGTGATCTAAATACGGTTTAGAATTTTATAATCTGTTTTTTGGGGGGATTATGGCTATCATGTAATCTGAATACTATATTTCTCTTTTTTTGGCCCTCTTTTTGGAGCTAAACATCTTCATTGTCTTAAAAAGTGTTGTCAAGTATTAGCTGTGTCTTTTCTGAGTTTGTACCCTTCGTCATTGGGTCAGGTGACCATTAGGTGAGTTAAGTTCTGTTTCTTCTTTTCCTGGTATCCTGCTTTTTGTCCACAGAGCTTGTGCCTTAGCCTGCCTCTCTCTTCACACACTGACGTTCAGGTGCGCTGGAAGGGAGCTCTTTCTGAGGACGTTGTGACAGGAGCCACAAAAGTCATCCAGTCTCCAGACTGTTTTCTGCTTGATACATCCCATGTGCCCGTGCAAGCAGTTCCTCTGTTTGTTCGAGTAAGCGTGTTAGTGTGTGACAAAAGGGCTCCGTGCTCTTCTGAGCCTCTTCCCCAGCTCCTGGTGTGTAACTGCTGAGGTTCCAGGTAGGCCTGTTACTCTATGTAGATATCTAAAAACATCTCATTGTTTGAACAGGACTCGCTGTCTGTTGAGAGAGCAAATGGGCTCAGTGTTTTGGGTAGGGTTTTTTTTCTGTCTCTAGGGGGTGGGATGATCAGAGTGAGGAGTGAGACTAGGTGAGGCTTCATGATGCTCTGAGGTTGGCTGGAGGAAGATGTTGGACACTGGGCTAGTGATACCTTTGTAGCAGCGCTCACAGAGGAGTCTCAAATAAGTTATTCCTTTAACATAAGCTTTAACGGGTAAAGATCCAAGACCTCTTTTATGCAAGAGTTCAGTGTCGATACAGCTTAATCCCAGAATTGACTTGTTAGCCCTGAGTGGGGTAGAGGGAGGGAGGAACACGCAGCGTAGGTTTGCCTTCTGTCTGTCAAATCAGATCTGTCCCCTTCCAACATGGGGAGATGGTGCCTCTGCTCTGCTGAAGTTCTGCGGGAAGCAGAGCTATGAAATATTTGTGTGCTACTTCTGTTGTGGATAGTGGAGAAATCAAGAGGCAAATGAAAGGAATGGAGACCAGAATTCAGAGGATAATATAATTAGCTCCTAGCTTTCTTCCCCTCTCGCTGGAGGTTTGTGTGTGCTGAAATCACTGCAGCCCATCAAATTAAGTGTGCATCACATCTCTTCCTGGTTATTCTTTGCTGCCTGGTCAGATTATTGGAAACTGAAAACAAACAATTTGAGGAAGAATAATGCAAACTTATGGTTGAGATTTCCTGTGCTCTAAAGTCAGATTTCCCCAGCAGCTACAAATTGTGATACTGTGGGAATATGTTTGAGGAGCGGCGCTACCAACATAGTAATGCAAAATGCAAACGTGTGTAAGAGACACAACACATGCTGCTTGTGAAAAATATAGTTTTGATCTCATGTATGTATTTATATGTGTAAAAATTGGTTGCAGCATTGTTTTGAGTCTTTTTTTATTTAATAATTTCATTTCAAGAAAGGATATATTTGGTTAAATGGAAATCTGTGACTAAATATAAAATGACCATAATTCAAGGTTGAAGTGTATTCTACTGCTGATCTTCTTAGATCTTCTCTTTATGCTGGTTTAGTTGCACAAGCAGAAGGTTTGTGGTTCTGATACAGAGACTCAAATATGTGAATTTTCCTGTACCAGTGAGAATCTAAAAAAAATTGGCTGTTCTGATTCTTCTTGAATAGCAGCTGTCAACGCTTGAGTGTGAATTTCTACATTCAGGAAGCAATAAGTGTATATTGAGAAGGTAATAAAATGAGAGAGTTTCTTTTATCCCCCCCGCAGATGTAAAGCCCAAGCCACATCACATCCAGCAGAACCTACTTAAATGCATTAACTGATTTCACCATCTCTTTTGAGACAGTAGTGAAGGCTGTTAAATTGGGAGTATGTGAGAGATCCGTTTGCTTTGTTTTCTTTTGCAAAGTCCCACTTGATGGCTGTGGTTCTGAAGCACTGTGGACTTGTGTGGACTTGTACAGGGTATCACAGGCTGCCTTTCTAGTTACTGTGGTCATAGTTAAGGGGGTTGTGTTTCTTTCCTGTTGGTGAAACGGATGTGATGCCTTTCTGCAGCAGCTCAGGCTGTTGGTAAAAACCTAATGTCGTAAATCTGCTTGTATCTCTAAAAAGGCCTGTGGTGAAGGTTATGGAGCTGCTTGGCAAATGTCAAAAGTCTCAGGGCCGGCACTGGGGGCAAGGATGCAGTGTAATAAGCTGATCTCCAAGGCTTTAGACCTTGCCTATAAGAGTGTCTTGGTGGTGTGGTCTTGGCTTTGCAGGTGCAAGAGTCGCAGTGGATCCATACCAGTGACCTGCACAGCAGAATTTTCTTTAGCTGGGCTGTTGGGTCGGTCCGTTTCTGGCTGTTTGATCACCTGTATGATGTTGACGTGGCCTCTCTTACAGTTTCTTAGGCAACAGAAAAAATTGTTTTTCCCCCCTTAGGAGACAGAGCTCAGATGAAATCAAAAGGACAATAAAGTTTGGAGGAGAAAAAGAAGCTGCAATTGCTTTCCTGGTCTGCAGTTTGACAGGGCATTAAGATGTCCGTGGACATGAACAGCCAGGGCTCTGACAGCAATGAAGAGGATTATGACCCTAATTGCGAGGAGGAGGAAGAGGATGAGGATCCAGGGGATATTGAGGATTATTATGATGGGGTAGCTAACGACGTGGAGCAGCAGGGAGCAGATGCCTTTGATCCAGAGGAATATCAGTTCACCTGCCTGACTTACAAGGAGTCGGAGAGCACTCTGAATGAACACATGGCCAGCTTGGCTGCCACGTTAAAGGTGAGGAAAGGTTTCTGCATTAACACAGGTGTAAAATAAGTCTGTGATTGAAAGGGCAAATGCTGAGTGTACTGTTTGAAATAAAGTGATACTACTGAAGTGGTGATATTACTGTTATGTGGGATTGGAACGTTATTGAAGGTCTCTGGTTCAGAACAGACTCAAATGTTTAAAATTGTTGCATACAGCTTCTGGGCCTGAAAAGTCTTCCTTTACTGAGTGTTGATTCTTATGACTTGTTTTTTTTTACAGAGCTGAGCTCCATGACCAAAATTCCTGAGTTACAACTCTTTGCATTAGCATAGTGCAAAGAGGATAGAAAAGAAACAAAATCATAAGTGGTGCAGATTGGTACACCTGTGTTTGAGAAGATAACTGACAGACAGCAACCCATGCTAAAACTCTGTAATTTTAACAAAAACACCTTTCTTTGTTGGTTCTGAGAGAATAATCATAGACTTCCAAAAAGACAGATCAGCTGTCATGCCAGGTATTAACCCTACTGTTGCAGTGACAGCAATTAAAGTACAATGAACTTGCCAGCTCTTGTAGTGACTAATTCATCACAGAGGAGTCAGCTCCATGCTATTATGCTCAATAAGGCTTGTGTGAAGTTTTCTTTCTCTTTGTGCAACCGATTACTGTAGTACAGACTAGTGGTAAGAAGAGGTTCCCTCTCTGCCTTGCCAGTGTGCTTCGGTCCCAGCGGAGGTCGGAGGAAAGCAGTTTCCCAAGTGCTGGGTGTTAAAATGAGCAATACATCTACTTTGTCACAGGTCTTCTACTGCTTGTTGCTCTGAGGAACAAACCCTGAAGGCAGGATGGGGGACCACAGCACCTAAAAACCTATGTTAGGTAGATTTTGATTCCTATTAATTTGGTCTGAATCAAACCTAATTAAATATATATGTGAGAAGAGTGTCTTGATGCTTACTCGCACATCGGAATGTCGTATAGAAATAGTGTAACTGTAAACCCCAAAGACTATAAATCCTATAAACAATAGGCTCTAATGTGCACCCACACTTTTTGCTGCATCTCTAGCTAGTTTTGCCCATGTATTGTGCTTGTTCCCAGCGTTCGCCACCTCAAAGCTTCATTTTCTGGTCTCTCGACTGTCAAACTCATGTTTGTGATTTCCTCAATCAGCTCTGAATGCCTGCAGTTCCCTCCAGGTTGTAAGAAAGGGCAGGCAAAAGAAAAGAACGAATGCAGTAGTTGGTCAGCACTTTTGATCCAGCTGTCATTGCTCTTGGTTCTTAGCGATTGAGTAAAGATTTAGAACAGCTTTTCTGCTTCTTACTGTTTGCCTTCAAATGGAGCACACTTCAGAAAGGTAACCCCTGCCATATTGTTCCCTTGAGTTAACAAAAGCAATACTTTATTTAGTCTTTAAAAACAGTTAAAAGAAGTTTTCCAAGAATGTTGAAGGTCTCATTGAGACAAGTATTATAGTTGACCAGATAATACCAACCTTAGCTCAAATCTGGCCCTGAATATGACCCAAGGAGAGAACATTTTAGATTCTTTCAATACCAGGAATATGCTTTTGTATTTGCTTAAAAGAGAAGTGCTACACATCTTGGGGTGTGCGTGAGAGAAGATAAAAATAAATCTGGGTAGAAATATGAAAAACTGATCCTGTAAGCCACATGCTCTAAGTCTTCAGCTCCTGAAGCGCCACGTGAACTCTCTGTTCACTAGCAATGGTGGTGCAAGAATTGCACTTCTCTTGGAAATGTGTTGTGTATCTGCAGCGTGTGCTTTTTGTTTCCTGGCATCCTTTCTCATAATACTTCAGCAACCCTGTTTCTTCCTTCCCCTTTCTTCCTCCAAGGAAACTTGTCATTTCGTTAGTTTTCTGAGACAAAGTTGAGTGGGAAAGAATTGGTGTTGCATTAGCAAGCGTGGAGCAGGAGGAAAATGAATAGAACACACTGAACACGCTGTTATCCTTATTTTCCATTGACTTGACGAACATGAATAAACAGGGACAGACTTTTGAAAGATCTGTGTTCTTTCCTCTAATTTGCTTGAGTTTCAAAACCTTTTTGTTTTTCTTTTGAAGAGTACCTTTCCTCATGCCTTGGGTTTTTTTTGGATAGTAGTGGTTGTTCTTTTGAAGCAAGCTAGTTCAGTTTCTTGATTCCATTTTCTTTCCCTTGTGACAGCTAGTGGTTATGTAGTGCTTTTCAGCATTAGCTCCTATGTAAGGCAGAGAGGCTGCCCCTGACAGGGCAAGAGGGAGGTAAATTAAAGACTTTCTTCAGGAGATTCGACGTTGAAGGCAACGTGTGACATGGTATCTGAGCAATTTGCTATATAAATAGACTAATACAATTCCCTAAAGCAAAGGAAAAATGAATCCAATAAATGGGCTCAAAGCCACGTTTGAATGTTCTGTCACTGGGTATTGTCATTAAGTGATTCACTTTCTGAAGGCTAAATTGGGAGGGGTGTGTATGGAGTGTGGGTTTTTTCTCAGTGGCATATTGTCAACAACCTCCTAAGACCAGAAATCAGTCTTCAGAGCTTTACATCTTCATACTGGCTGTCTGTATTGTTACCAGCTAATAAGAGCCTAGATAAATAGTATTCAATTGCTCTGCTTATTAGCCCTCAACATGTTTTTTTTAAAACTTTTAGCTGTTTCAGGCGGATTGAATTCCTATTTTCTTAAAAGCATCAAGGTAAAGGGTGATCTTCCTTGGAAGCCCTCTGGGCAACCCTTTTTCATTCCTCCTCAGAAGGAGATGACCTTGTTCTCGCTCCTACTGAAGCTAAAGAACAACTAAACAAACCGTGCATTGGGTGGCTGACTTCAGGTCAGGTGTGAGCACCCTGCAGATGGTTAGAAGTTTGAACGCAGCATCAGAAGAGAAGACAACCTCTTCAACAAAGTGGGGTTTTATCTGCCCCAGTAGGAAACAAAAATCGTTCAATCATCTTTAATCGTCTGATAAAAGCACAAACCCCAGCATGTCAGTAGTTGTGTGCCCTCGTGTCTCTGACCATCATAGCAGAATTCTTCTGACTTTCTTTTTGTCAAATACGGAATTCTGAGTAGAAAAACTAGTACAAACAGGGTTGCAGTAGATAGAACCAGCTGCACCCCAGGGGCTGCAGCTACCGTGGTGGTTGTCCCAGAACCATACAGAAGCTAGAGGGACCTCACAAGTGGTACTCTGAAAGTTTCTCCTCACTTTACTTTTAGTGAGAACAGTGTGTGGATCCTTGCTTTCCAGGAAAAAACGAAGAGGAAATGTTTGCTTCTTGGTTGGTGCTGTTAATCTGGAGGACTGTTTGTGGAGGGTTCAGCTAGTACTCTGACTAAAATTAGCACAGGCTATTTCTGTTGAAACATGCCAGAAGAAAATCTCCCCAACTGATATTATCCAAAACTGTGATTCTCTGACCAAAGGGTCTGTGAATGGAAGCAGATTGTGTTTAATTTGCCAAAAGGTCACTTGACCAGCACTCAGCACTTGTTAAGGGCAGTACTCTTCACAGCAGAATGACATCTGTTGCCTGTAGGTCAGCTAAGGAGTTTACAACAGTTCTTTTAAAAAGCAGATGCAATTATAAAATCCAGTATCTTTGAAAAATAATGAATTAACATTGTACAGTAGTAAGTTTGTTTTCAAGGTAACTCTGTCAAATCATCATAGAGTGATTGTGGCTCCTGGAGTGGCAGTAGCAGGACATGCACACAAACAATACCCTACTCAAGGGTTGTACAAACAAAGGTGACGCTGTCACTGGTGAGCAGTTAAGTGTGTGATGATGTCATATTGTTTTTGTTTGTGAATGACACTCCCTGGCTCTGCTTAGGGTCTCTGTACGAGTCTGGAATATCTGTGATGTTCCAAATAACTGCCAGTAATTTCTCTGTTTTGGAGATGAGGTGGATCTTTCTAGTTTTGACCAAATTTTTTAAACTAGTGATATAAACCACCAGATAAAGCAATTACAATTTATGAAAACATGCTGCCTTGACTTTAGGTATTTTAGAAGCTGACTGTCAGTCATGAGGAAGCTAAGGTGTTTCGGCACATACAAGCTAACAAGACAAGGTGGTCATCTTGTTTTTACAGTCAGTTGATAAGAATGTTGTCTTTCCACCAAACCCAAAGGAGTTGCAAAACTGAAGAACTTAAAATTTTCAGTTCATTAATGTGAGTAATCTGTTAGTACTTACCAGGTAGGAAATTTTTCCTTCCCTTGCTTCTTCAATTAACAGCTTGTCGTGTGTGGTTTGTTGAGGTTGGGGGTTTTTTGTAGCTCTGGGCCATGAAGAGTAGAACTCAGTAGATGCAAAAAGTATTTGATGTCATGACGTAGTACCAAACCTATTAATCCCTGTTACCACTACAGATCTTTCAGGGATAAACCATTTTTGGGGTATATTCTTGCTCGCCTGACTGATGTCACATCCTTTAATTCGACCAAATCAGCATTCGCTCATCAAAACCCAGCATTTTGCTCATGAAAACACAGCCCTTTGAAACTGTTCTCCGAGCTCAAATCGTGCTGACACAGAAGGGTTCATCTGTGGAGCTGCTTGGTGACTGCTGGCACCAGGCCTTTCCAAATACCATCTTCAGCAGATCCCGAGTCATGTGTGTGCAGCCTGGCAGCCTGTGCCGACTGCTCTGCCCAGAGGGGCTGGTGCTTACAGGACGCCTCCTCCTGTGCCATCACAGAGGGTCCCTAGAGAGCCCGATGACAAGGCAGTGGTGTGTCTGGCTCCCTGTATCGCTGAGCAAACCAGGGCTGAGCGTGCAGCATGGGGAGCTTATCTGAGCAACCCTGCAACGCTGCACACTCGGCCCCTTTGCTGCCATAACGATGTCATGAAGCTTCTATGCAACGTCAAATGGCAGCTGTGTAAGACTGGCTGCATCTAAGTACCTCGAGTACAGGAGAAGTTTTAAAGCCCCTTGAAATATTAAAATACTTGTGCTTAGGAAGAGGGTTTGAAAAATTCATGGTCAAAGTTAATGTCCATAAGCATTAACATTGGTAAATTTTAATGTGTATATCAGCAAACAGTTAATATTTAAGTATCACTTATTATAAATGGTAGGCCCTGATAGGGAAATTTGGCTTCTCCACAGAGCCCCCGTGGTGGTGGTTGGCAACGATAACGTACTGTTTCAAAGTACCTGTAAACCCCAGATTAGTCAGGACATGCAGGTTTATAGCTGTATCGTGTTCTGTGTTGTAATACCAAACCAACATGATGTGGGGCGTCCAGTCAGAAGCTGTAAACCTTTGGAGCACACGCTTTTGAGATGTTTCCTCTGTCCTTTACCCACTTTTTATTCCCAAACAGAAAAATCCTGGAGGTTCTGCTATTGTGTTGTTGCCTACCAGATTCACAATGCTTCTACTTTAGTAGTACAACAAACATCAAGAGGGCATGAATATGTCCGTAACTGCCTTCAGTGTGTGTTTCATTTTGGCTCCTAAAGGTTTTGGGTTTTTTTTTAGAAAAAGTTTATTGAGTTTTCCAGGATTCTGGTCAGCAAGATAAGAGAGCTGGCTGGCAAGCTTGTGACAACTTCATTAAGTCATTTGAGGAGAGAAACCAGTTTTGTTCCTTGTTGCCCAGATCTGCTGAAATTCTCGACTGGGTTGGAAAAATGAGCCACAAATGTAGAGGGTGATTATAGCCCACACGTTTCTTTGTGATTCACGCCTTAAGTGCATCTTACAGCCAGAATGACTCTGCAGCAAGCACAAAAAAAAGAAAAAAAGCTGTTCCCAGCTGTTGATGAGTATGATCCTGGTGGAAGGTGGAGGCAAGGCAGGAGTCATTAAAAATGCTGAAACAGTCTTTCAGTGAGCGTTCCATGTTGTGAGCTTGCAGCTGGACACCACCATCACAGGAGCAGCGAGAAGCAGCTGAAGCCCATTGCCAGTTGTGTGTGCTGTGCCTGAGGAGGATGGTGTGGCAGAGATGAGCTCTGATGTGGACTGTGAAGCCCTATTTCACAAAGCAGATGTTCCTCCTCTGTGTCTCTTGATAACAAAGGAAAAATGCCTGTGGAAGCTGGGATTGCAAGTACAGGCTGTGTTATGTGGGGCTGAGCGAGGACTGCTCACAAGTTACCTGTGCTCTGCAGTGTAGCTGTGTGCACACCAGTGCTTCCCAGTTCAAACTGTCAGCCCCGTGGCCTGAGCCACTGTTTGTGATTGTGTGTGTTCAGGTTATTACCTGTCCTTCGTTTCGCCCCTCTGTGTCCTCTGCATTCTCCTTTCTGCCAAAAGGATTGCTCCTCTTCTCCTCTGTTTTGCTGGGAAAGCACCTGGGCTGGGGCTGAGCCGAGGACAGCGGGGGGGTGCTGCTGGGGGTTTTGGCAGCGTGTGCTGGGCACCGGTGCTCTCAGACACTGTGTTTCGTTGGAAAGAATACCTCCAGAGAGTGCAGCTGGGGAGCTGTGTGCCAGCCTCCTCTCCCTGTGCCGTCTTCCTTGCTGCATTTCTTTCGCTCCGAGTCTTTCAAAGGAGGAATCTCGTAGCTGTTTTGTATAATAATGCCTTCTGGCATACCATCTTGCTTTTCTTGAAGTTTATTTCTGAATCTGCTCAGGAAGAATAGCCCACCAGCTTGAGAAATACGTATGTTGAGATTTCCTCACTGAGTCCTACTGATCCTGTCTGTTGGCAGCTGCAGCTGAAGTTGTTGCTGTCCTGTGTAGGAGAGCGGATGGATTGAAGCAATCTGTAAGCGTGGAGAAGGAGTTAGAATTTAACCTGAGATCCCCTTTCTTCAGAATGTGGCCAACTAGGTTGTGCCCTGACAGCCCCACCAACCACGGGTGTAACACCGGCTGCATTTGTCATTCCCAAGCCGCCTTCTGCCTCCTAAATAGGCTTTTAATCTCAGGGACTGACACCAGGTCTCTGTGTGCCAGAGGGTGAGCGATGGGGTGCAGATTAAAACCCCGTGATGAAGCAGAGCTCACGTAGGGCTCTTCGTCAAGACCTTTCTGTGGTATCCAGACTGTCGCTACAGGCTCTAAATTGTGCTGCTGGCCCCGGTGCAGCCTGTGCTCTGTGATCAGGAGAGGGGCTGAAATGTCAGGCACGTTGGAAGCGAGGCTGTGAGCGAAACCTAAAGGTCGAGGGCTTTTTCTCACTTTTTTTTTTAAGCTTGACTAGCCCAGGAAAAAAGCAGGGTGTCTGATTTTGTTGTAACTTTTGTCTATTTTTTTAAATTATTTTTTTACTGATAAGTGAAATTAAAGTTCAGTTATGAAAACAGCCTGCTAATGCTCAGAAACCTGTAACAGATGTGGAGGACTTTGCCACCAGAAGACTTTGAACGCTTGAGGTGTTTATGGCAGGTGATGTTAATCACAGCCCAAGCTCCTGCAACCTCCCAAGTTTGCATACTGGAAGTCTGCTTAAAAGAGTAGATCAAAGCAAAGAAGAAAATGTGGTCCAAAAAAAGCTTTTTGGTTGCCCTTTTATTTCTTCTAGATTCTTAATATTTCTGCAGTTTTCTGAGAAATCCTCCAGTAAAAACAGGGCAGTGGGATAGTTTTTCCAGCGCGGCACGGAGGGAGTCAGATTTACTTCCCACAAGAGAAATGAGTGTAAAATAGTGGGGCTTTTTCCATCTGTGGGTCACTTTCTTCACCTCAGGATCCTTAAATGAAGCCTGTCTGAAGGTGTTTTTTTTCTTCAGCAAAATTAGAAACCATATTTTATATAGAATTTCTAAGGTGTTACTGTTCTCTGCTGTGAACTCCGTTCAGTCTCTATTTTGCCCATCATTGCTCACCACCAGCAACAATTTAAGAGGCTCTTGCTTTGTGTGTTTTTAACGTTGCAAAGAATTTGAGTGCTGTGCTTTTAGAAGTTGTGATGCAGCACACCTGCATCCTTTCCTTGTAGAACTAACAAAAACTGTTCATGCATTAAAAGAAATAATGCTTCTCAAGGTTAATCCTATTTGCTTAAATCTATTTGTATAAAAACCTTTGATTAAGGGAAACACAAGAAATGGAAGCTGCATTTCTTTATGCCAGGTTTGTGTTCATCTCAGCCAGGCTTTTCGCTGCAACCCTGATCTAACACGAGCTGTCAGTTTGGTGCGAAGCCACAGGATGTCAGCTCCAGCCAGATCATCGTACCTCAAACTCATTTGGAATTGACTCTCTTTGAGTATCATGTGAGGATTCTTGCTTTAAATTCCTGATGCCATATCTCTGTGTAACTGAGGATGGAAGCACACCTCCAAAAAGTAGGCCATCCCTTGGAGAAAAGTGAAATGAACTCATGAGATATGCATGGCACATAAATATGCATGAGCAATTTCTGTAAAATATAAGATCTACAAAAGATGGTGGTTTTTTAGCTTTTAGGAAACATTTCTGTCTGAATTAGCAACTGTCAAAATGGCATGGCTGAAAAGGTTTCCTGAAAAAAAACTTGAAACTTCAGCTCTTCAAGGAACACAGCTTATCTAGGGAAGCTGGCTGAGACATAGTTGTCTTAGAGCTCTCCAAACCCAGTGAGGTACCTGCAGAGCTCCTTTGCAAATGCCTTTGGTATTGTCTTGTCCCAGAGAGTGCCAGACTCTCCCTCACACTTTAGAAGTGCAAGAATTTCACTTATCTGGGAGAGTAAAGAACCTGGGAGATAAATGGAGAGAGAAATAGTAGGAAAATAAATATGGTGCTCTCTTCCAGAAAATGAATAGATGCGTGTTTCATGTGATAGCGTTACTTTTTTGTTCTACTTTCAGAATCTAACTTTATCATCACTATGTATATTTTTCACACCTTTTTGCAACTCCTGTAAAGTCTTTCCCTTATGCCGAGCAGCTTCCTCTTGGCACCCTCCCTGTGTGCATCGATGCTGAGCCCTGTTTCCAGTGCAGTGGTAACCATTGGTGTTTGCCGATCAGCAGCCTTCTGTCACTGGAAAATCAGAGTTAACCTGATGGAGGCTTGGCAGAGGCTTCTGAGGAGAGCGAATTCCTGTTTCAAGGGGAAGCTGGAAATTGTAGATTGGATGAGATCCTCTCATTCAGCTTGGCTGCTCCATCATGAAGAAAGAAAGATGGTCTTCAGTCAAATTTTCCAGGTTTGGGTTTGGAATGAGCTGATTTTTGATCTTCAAGTTTTAATCTGATGGTGAGAAGAGTGGGGTGAATGAGGGAAAGACAGACATTCTTTAGCGTGGCTACTGCTTTCAGCTTTCGTCATCTAAACTTTAGTGAACTTAATCACAGCTAGAAGAGTTGTGGAGAAGTCAAGTTATGTAGAAACACTGGCAAAATTTATCAGTTGCAAAGAAAAACTAAAATAGAGGCATCTTGAATATGTGTTTGCTTTTCCCTGTGGCCTGTAGAAGCATTTTACTGAAATTGCTGCCAGCAAGACACTGGGTGAGCTATTTTGGGGGGTCTTGGTATTCTGAAATGAGAATAAGAAAGTGTAAACACAGCTGGCAATTTACTAAAGGCATTTTTTTAATTTGCTTTATGTCTGAAACAAAGCATTATTGTTCCATAACCTGAGATTCTTGTGACACCCAGTGACTGACCGGGGACTGACTCATAGCTCTTTCTGAACTGCTTTATATGTTTGAGATCTTTCATCATGTGAAACCTCTGACTGCCCAGAAAGTGCTGTATCAGACATCGTGCCTGAACAGCCACCCAGGCCTGTTTCCTAAAGCTGTGAGGCTGCAGTGGGTGCCTACGGAGGGGACACCGATGTCTCCTAACTGAACAGGTCAGCCAGCAGTATCCGCTTCTGTACTTTGCTTCTCCAGCACTAGAAAGTAATGAATTTATGTAGGTGTGCACCAAACTTTTGATTGCAGTGGCATTTTTCCATGCTCAGCATGTTTTGGTTCCAGCTTACAAAGAAATACTTCAGTTATTCTGGGGTGTTATTGTGGAAGAACTGACTGACTGGGTACAATCATTCACTTACTGTGACTGTGCAGTCATTGAAGAGGCTGGGGAACGCTGCTGATCGATAGAAGCAAGCTTTGGGTACACACTTGTTTCTTGTTTTCTTGACTCTCTCCAGAAGCATTGGCCCCTGGTGATGCTCACTTTTGCCTTCTGAATTACCAGCCTTGCTGATGATCAGCAGGACGTAGATTGTCACGTGGTGACATTCCACTCAACAGGCACAGCCTCAGCAGTTATCTGCTCCTCTCCCATCCCTCTTTCTTACAGTTTGGATCTTATCTATCTTTAACGTGTGAGAACTAGTACTTCCAACTGGTACTTCCATGCCCGGCAGACAGTGGGTGCGTTGCTGCAGCTCACTGCCTCTGGGACTTGTTTGCAAGATTGCCTGCACTCCAATCAGGTAGTATCAACATTTTTTCTGCTTCAGGCTTATATGAAAGTGGACTCATGTCATGAACCTGGCTTTATGAATTGGAAATGTTTTATTCTTGGGTGCTTGTATGATGAAAGCAATGAAATTAGCACTACAGCTGTTCCACTCAGTGCTTGTAGTTAGAAAAAAATAGGAACAGTCACAGAACCTTTATTATTCCTCTAGATCTGTTAATTTGGTGTCTTTCTGGAGCATTAATTCCAGATTTTACCTGACAAACAGCTTGACTCGAAAGCATCTGATTTTGTTAGGGTGGTTTGTTAGATTTCAGAACAGTGTGTGATGGTATTTCTATTTCTCTTTTTATATATCTTCATTCTTCTCTGTACTTGGTTCCTTCTCTGGGAACAAGTAACTTCATGGAGTTGATGTAATCAGGATGCCACACCTCAGGCCCTAAAAACACAACTGAAAAATACTCATTATCATACGTTACAGATGAACTTCCTATTTAAGTCTGGTAGTTTGGTTGGGGTTTGGTTTTTTGTCAGGACAGTAGTTCTTACTGCTACTGAAAAATAATTTCATTGCTGTTAGAGAATGATTCATTAGCACTTGATTTGCATTTGCAGGAGGCCAGTCTTGTAGAGACCACATTCCTGATGCTTGTTTGCTTTGCTTTACAAACGTGAAATGCAGATGTCTTCCTTGTACAAGCAACTCGGCGGAGTCTGGGTCTGCCAGGCTGGGGGCTTGAGATAACAACCCACCCAAGGCTGGCAGTGGCACTTTGTCCTCACAAAGGGGAGCAGGCTGGCTGTGCTGTCCCTCTGTGCCACACTCCCTCTCATCACAGGCTTCTGTGCTGGAAGGGAGGAAGGGAGGGCAATGCCGGCTGGGCAGCCGTTGTTCTCCAAGGGTCACATCGCTGGTAAAGTCAAGGAAGATGACGTACCAGATCTTATGCAGTGTGAGCTAATGCTTCAGTTCTTCTAGAAAAGAAAAAAAAAATATTATTTGAACATTAAAATATTCTTTTGTTACTGGGATTTCTTAGTGGCCAGCAAAGTGGGCAAGTCAGAAAGCACAGATGGGTAAGAGCCATTTAAACCCCCCAGGTGCACCATGTGTTGGTGTTACACCAGTTTAGCTCAGTAAACCAACCATCCAGCACTGACAACTGCCCATGCAGGACCAGGGCAGTATCAAGTGACAGGAATAGGTTGGTTGTGTTGTGAAACTGCACCTCTTCAGTGGGACAGATTTAGAAGAGTAATAAATACACTACCCTTAGGTGTGTGGAGCCTGTCTGTTTTGTAGAAGGAGTGACCATTGGCTTGTTTTTCCTTCCAGGGTCCCGCTGGGGTTGCTGCATATCTGTATTACCAGTCCATCAGCCCCTGTGATTCACCTGTAGCAGGATTCAAGAAGGCTTATGGCTTTTCAGCTGATGATTGGGACTCACAGCTTCTCTAGGGAAAATTAAAGAGCTCTTACTGCAGCTAGGATGGAAGGAGCTGTGTTTTCTATGTGTGTAGAAGAAATAGAGGTGCTATGGTGATAGCTTGTCTTGGAGCATGGGAGGTGGAGCCCTTTAATGTCGGGTGTTTGAATGGATGGCTCCTTGCCCAGGTGCCTGCCAGCACGGAGAGGAACAAGGAGACAGGCGTGAACCTTCTGAATCCCCCTGGAAGTGGTCTCTTGTTTGTGGGAGACCTGCTTTGTGTGAACTCCATGGGCCTGATAAAGGCATGAAGGGGTCAAGAGACAGGCCGAAGGTCCAGATGCCTGTTGTCTTGGTGGGTACTAGCCTTTTTGTGCTAGCAGACCAGTCTGTTTTCTTCTGAAATAAATGAATATGTAGAAGTAAAGGGGAACTCGTTGGCTTGTACCCTTGTAACATGACTTTAGATGTTGTATTGCAGTGTTGTAAAGGGTGCTCGGGCTAGCACAGACTGTGCTAGTGCTTGCCAGGAATCCACGTAATGCAAACAGCTCAGCATGGAAATAGTCCCTGTCACAGTAACTCTACATCTTCCTATTCCAGTCCAGCGTGTAAGTTTCTTCTCTACAGTAAAGGCTGGGGAAAATATTTTGCTTTTTCCCCCTACCCCTTTCTGTCACAATGTGCCTGCATTTGCTGCTTGTTCTTGCTTCTGCCGCTCAGGAAGGGGTATCTCACTACTCTGCACACTTAGCAAGGACCCTGATCCAGTCTGGTCTGGGCCTCTCAAGTGGCCACAGTTTGAGGACTGGGTATGAGGCTTCCATGAAGAATTTAGCTGATCTAGGGAATTTTTAATTCCTTCTTCCCTGTGCTATTGTGAGTAAGTACATGAGTTAGTTTGAGTACACCTATTTCATAGAATGGTTAGAGTTGGAAGGGACCTTGAAGGTCGGCAAGTTACAACCTCCCTGTCATGGGCAGGGACACCTCCCACCAGACCAGGTTGCTCAAAGCCCCATCCAGCCTGGCCTTGAACACCTCCAGGGATGGGGCATCCACAGCTTCTCTCAGCAACCTGTTCCAGTGTCTCACCACCCTCACAGGAAAGAATTTCTTTCTAGTGTCTAATCTAAATCTCCCTTTTTCCAATTTAAATCCGTTAACCCCTGTTCTGTCACTCCATTCCCTGATAAAGAGTCCCTTTCCAGCTCTCATGTAGCTCCCTTCAGATATTGGAAGGCTGCTATAAGGTCTCCCTGGAGCCTTCTCTTCTCCAGGCTGAACAACCCCAGCTCCCTCAGCCGGTCTCCAAAGGAGAGGTGCTCCATCACTCATCACCTTTGTGGTCCCTTTGCTTCGTTCCAGCCTGTATATTGCAGGTGTGCTGGCTGTGAACATTTTGTCTCATAGTTTAATGGGAATTGAGTATCACTGGAATATTGTACTGAATTTGTACAACTTACTAGTCTTACAAGAAGATTTTAGTCCTAAGCAGAGGTGTGACCTCAAAATATGCCTAACTTGACTTTTTTTTTTTTATTTTCCACCTAGGTATCACATGCTGTTGCAAAGCTAGTATTAGTTAGTTTCCACTGGCAAATCTCAGAGATTTTGGAAAGGTAAGTGTAAAATAGTCCTAACTCTTCTGTGCTCGGTGCTTTTCCCCCTTGCTTTGCAAGAACACTCGAGCAGGGTAGTCCATCGGTGTCTTTTTGACAAGCAGCTTTGAACCTTAAAGCAGGCCATGCGGTCCCTGCCAGGGAGCAGAGGAAAACCACTGTTCTGTTGAGGCTGCATTGCCCATAAGAAATTTATAAACAGGGAGAGGGTAGTGGTGGCAAATGTCTCTGTCTGAGGAATTATCATCATGCTGGGAGCCCTGTAGATGCATTTAGCTTAAACTTTGAGAAAACAGATTGAGAGAGCTGCATCTATATCTATTTATTTTAACAAATATAAAGGTAACGTATGTTCGGTTTTGAACATATGAGCCATAAACCATAAAGGAGCACTGCAGCTATGGTGACATATTCATTAGGAGTACATTCACGTGGCAGTTTTTCCTCCTTCTGAACAGGAGTGATAGGTTTTTTTCCAAGCTGATAATCTTTGGAGAGCAGAAGATGGGATGAGAGAACTGAGAAGTGCAGCCCCTTTGTTGCTTTGTCAGTGTAATGAAGTCCTCCAACTAAGTTCAAAAGGAGGGTTTGGACTCTGCGTGTCAGGAGGCACTGTTGTCTGGCAGCCCCTCCAGAAAGTACTGGCTCAGGACTGAACATTGTCTGAAAATAGAGAGCATATCAGTCTGACTCATTCTGCCATGCCATTTTTGGCCCCGTAGCCAGCAACTCCACCCAGAGAACGTATGGGAAATGCATCTCATGTATGGATGGTAACTGGCTGATGGGTTACCATGCATCCTCTGAGAGCTTTTCTCTGGGGGCATGTGGAGGGTGGGACTCCTGCATAGCAGCTCGGGTGATTTTGCAGGTCAACTGATGGGATTTAAACAAGAGGAAGGAGTCATTTCTAAAGCTGTGACTTTGCAAGTTCTCCATTTGATCTGATCCTCAGACTTCCCTCTTGGTACAAATTGACATTATCACTTGAAAGATCTCTAATATGATTTACAAGTGCTATTGGGGAGAGAGGATTTACAGCACAGTCACAACAGTGATGCTGCTATTTCCCAATACTTGTTTTGTTTTTTTACTGGAGATACAAACATTCCTCTACAATGGAAATCACAAACAGCAAAGTTTAATTCTAAGGCTACTGATAGAGAGCTTCATGTGCCTAAGAGGTGATAATCTGTCACAGGGTAAATACTTAACTAGATAATAGACTGGAGTCAAAGTGAGACCTAGCCAGCATAGCTTGATTTTACAAAATAGGGGACAGGATCTTTACTGGAGTGTGTTATTATGGGCAGTGGCTCAGGACTGCTCTAGGAGTTTGGGTAGAAAACCTGAACTTGAGAAGTAATTTTTTGGGGAGAGGGTGAGAGTTGTAGAAAAATATTCATCAAGGATCGTGAGGGAAATGTTAATCCATTAGTGGGAGAAGTGTTGTTCCTGTTTCTGATTTTGAAGAAGCTGTCAGAATGTTTTGTTGATGAGAACTCGGCTCACTATATGAAGGAGCCTCACACAGGATGCATTTCAGCTTTCCTTGTTGAAACCTACCCTGCCCTTTGCAGAGCCTCTGAGTATTCAGGTGAGAAGGATCAACTTAACAAAGCAAAATGTATTCAGAAATTGATTTGATCATTCTTCAATTGCCTTTTCAGACACAAGTCTAATGCTGCCCAATTGCTAGTAGAAGCACGAGTTCAGCCCACCTCATCCAAACATGTAAGTATGCTAACTATTATGGTCTGTTCCCTTGGCAGACACCTCTGACCCACCTCATTGGAGGGTTGCATTACTAATGGCATAGCCTGTTCCATATTAACCCTTTGCAAACTCAGGTCCAACCCCCTAACTCGATTCTGGGTTTACTTTTCAAATGAGAATGCATTCGAGAGCTGTGTAACATTTCCATAGCAGCTTTGCTATTGTCTTGCAGGTAGTGTTCAAGAATCACTTGCCTCAAGAAATTGAGTGTATTTTTTTGGCATGAGTGGTGGTACACAGCGGAAGGAGTGGTGTGCATGGGCTTGGCTACCTCTTCCAATTCTGCTCTCTGTAAAAGACACTCAAGGGACACTCTGGTTGCACAGAGTGAGCAGAGCTTGTCTGTGGCAGGAACAGAGATTTTTTTAAATTTCATTTTTTCTTAAGATGACTGTGTTGCTGCACTGCTCTGCTCAGGGGTGCTTAAGCCAAATCTCCCAGTGGTGTTGCTGCTGAGCCAGTCAGTAGTGATATTTGAACCAACAGCTTGTGTTTTGCAGCCAGGGCTGCACAGATCTTTAGATACTCTTTCTTTTTTTTCCTTTTTTTTTTTCCTCTTTTTCCCCTTTAAATAGAAACTTCCTGTTGCATGTTTACAGGTTTCATTCACAGTGGGTGTCTTTGTACAATCCACAGTTACCCAGGAACACATTGCCATGTATCAGATTTTGAGTGATAAAGTCTTACATCTGAGAAACACTCTTTGGGCTGGGGGAGGGGGGGGAGATTTTAAAAGCCTGGTTTGGCATCTAAGCTGACTTGTAACTAGCAGAGAGTAGAAATGCTAAAACAGCTGACAGGAGTAAGCTTCATGGACTCAAAATAAGTTATCTGCCTAGACTCTAGAAAAAAAATCTTTGTTATTTGACATACATGCAATTAAGTGATGGGGAGACCTCATCACTCTCTACAACTGCTTGAAAGGGCATTGTAGAGAGGTTGGTGCTGGTCTCTTCTCACGGGCAATTAGCAATAGAACAAGAGGGAATGGCTGCAAGCTGCAGCAGGGTAGGGTTAGGCTGGATATTAGGGAAAAGTTTTTCACAGAGAGAGTGGTCAATTGGTGGAATGGGCTGCCCAGGGAGGTGGTGGAGTCACCATCCCTGACTGTGTTTCAGAGTAGATTGGATGTGGTGTTGAGGGATATGGTGTAGGGGAGAACTTTGTAGGGTAGGGCTGATGGTTGGACTTGATGATCCCAAGGGTTTCTTCCAACCTAAATGATTTTATCATTCTAAGTCCGTGTATTTTGAGATATGTCTGAATCTTGCACTTGTACTTAAGTTGCTGCTGCAACTGTTATTTCATTTAGGTAAGAAAGATGCTGCAGTTAAAATGTTAGTGTAAGTCTTGACAAACCTGGTGTGGTAGGCAGTTTGTAACAGCTTTTGTATGTGCTAGGGCAAGTTGCTCTGTGCTTCGCCCCCTAATGCAGAATGACGATATTTTGGGGGCAGATGCTCACACCAAGTGTCTGTAGAGCAAGTGACCCTGCAGGGAGAAGCTGCAGCGGTGAGCCCGGCGGCAGCTTGGGAAGCTCTGAGGCAATGCAGTAGCTGGTTAAGTTGAGCGGTGGCTGGAGGCAATCAACACAGCGGCAGACTCGGTCAGTCTTGTTCTGGTCCATAAGTGAGGCTACTTAGAACAAACCTGCATTATTTCCTTTTCTGTGTGGCTGTGCTGTACAGCAGGCTCTCTTGGTCTTGTGGCCATGTATCCTGCTGCTGCTGCTGCTCCCTGTCTCTGGCTCGCGGAGCCCGGCATGGAGACTGACGGCTGTCCCACACAGCCATCTCGAAGGCTACCAACGGTTTAAATAGATGAAAAGTGAGGGTGTGACTTCTCTGTGAAAGGAGAAATAGGAACATAAACTCCTGCTGGCAGCTTTGCGGAGCTTTTGGTGAGACAAGGCTGTGCTAGACCTAATTCTTCAGGTCCCAAGGGCGAGACAAGGTGTGTTGGAGGCAAGAGCTGTTGTCTGGGGATTAGTTCTGTGCTCCCCAAGGGGAGATCCAGACTGCTTCCCAATGGTTGGGTGAAGCAACAGCAGAATTATGCCTGACTTGAAACAAACCCTGTAATACTTTTCAGCTGAAGGGATGACGCCTGCTTTGCCAAATGTAGTGTGGGAGAAGGTCGGAGATGTGAGATGATGGTCTGTGAACTCCCTTTCCTCTCTGTATAAACACTCTATACACTGCACCTCCAGTTGCCTCTCCTTTTGTCCAGAATCATTGTCCAGTAAAAGGGCACTGCTAAACCTGCTTCCAGCTGTAGCTGCCCTTCAGGGCCTGTGGAACCCCAGGAGAGTCTGACTCAGCTAACACAGAGTATCAGTAGATTCAGGGAAGCACTAATACAATGATGTATTTCTTCATTTTTCAAACAAAGTGAGAGTAAGATCCAGAAAATTAAAGGTGAGTTCCAGGTAGCACTAGATTAATAGTCAAGAGCTGTTCAGTGATCACCAATCTGGTGTGCTCCATGAGATTAAGGAGGTTCTTGTGGAGGACTGAGTGCTGGGGTGGTGCAGCACCCCAACACACCAGCTCCTTGTGAACCAGTTCTGGGCCGGAGCTCACCTGAGACCATTGTCACTGTGAAAGTGACGCTGGTTCCCATTGATGGGGTGAGAATACTCCAGGAGAGCTGGGACGCTGTAACACTGGTTTCTCTCTCTCTCCCAGGCATCGGTACATTCCTCCCATCACTGCGCCGTGTGCATGCAGTTTGTCCGGAAGGAGAACTTGCTCTCTCTGGCGTGTCAGCACCAGTTCTGCCGCAGCTGTTGGGAGCAGCATTGTACAGTGCTTGTCAAGGATGGTGTCGGAGTCGGTGAGTTCAAGGCAGATGTGGTACCGGGTCTGGTTTTGCCGTGTTGGCCTGATGTCCTGATGATGACTGGCCGAATTGGCCTAAAACGCCTCAGCAGTGAGAAAATAGAGCATGGAATGAGTGTTTGTGACAAACTTAATTTGAACCAGTGGTCTTACCTGAATCCCTTGTTAGTGTTGGTGTACCACCAGGAGAGCGCTACCCTGCCTAACAAAGCATGCAGGCCCATAGATCCTTTTGCCACTTTTCTCCCTCTGTGATTTCAAGAGTGTGACTGTATCCAGTGAAAAGCTGCAAATCTGCTGCGTTTTGAGTTTGCGTCTCTCCTGATGCATTGTTGCACTGCCCCTGGAGTGCTTTTGGATGCAAACATCTGCTCCCTTTGTGTTGGGTAGAAGCCAGTAGTTGCGAGAGTTGCTCTGGGCTTTTCCAAGCCTGTCCTTCATGCTGACATGCCAGTAACATGCAATTTTCTACTTGAAGGGTCTGACCTTGCGAATACTGGTCGAAGCACTCACTACTCCAGGATGCACATGTGCCCTGCCATCTTTCAGTGAAGACAGTTGGGCTTCAGCTTTTCAGCAGCCCTGATAAATTTGTTTCACACTTGTGTCCCTCTTGCCACAACAACAGATGGCACCTAGGAAACTGTGCCGAGTGCTCTCTGTGCGTTTGCTCCTCAGTGTAAGCTGTGCTGTGCTGTGCTAAAACATTGCGTTTTCTTCTCAGGGGTTTCCTGCATGGCTCAGGACTGCCTGCTTCGCACACCAGAAGACTTTGTGTTTCCATTGCTGCCTAGTGAAGAGCTGAAAGACAAATACAGGCGCTACCTCTTCAGGGACTATGTGGAGGTATTGGTTTGTTTCAGTTTTTGAAATACCCTGGGTGGATACACCTGCAGACATGGTTTTTTTTTTGAAGTGTCTTGCATCTTTGATTAGCAATGCAGTGATTACAGCAAAATTGTCCCTGATAAACATCATGTGGCTGTTCCTGTAGCACAGCCTCACTGACAAAAAGCTCTAGCAGGTTGCCAAAGTAAATCTTGTTGTAACATCAACCAGTAACTCCTTGGCTGGTGCTTGGCTCATGTCCTGAAGCAGAATTCTCAGTGTTGCAGCTGAGAACTTCAAACTTGGATCTGAATTTTAAAGTCCTTTTTGCTCTTGCATAGATATTTTAGGTTCTGAAAAATAAGTCACTCAGTATAGCCCAACTGAGCTGGCTTGCTTAATAACATTTTATGTGAGGAAACTAAAGCCGAAATTGTAAGGGCTAAATGTGCAGGAAGTATTCTGATAACTGCAAGGTGACTGGGAATACTCATGAAGCAGCAAAGCAGTACAAAAGAGTGGTGTCACCTCTCTTCAATAAGACAGGCTTTGGGAGGGAACAGCCACCACAGGAGAGCAGATGGGTACATTCTGGGACATAAGGAGAAGATGGGGAAAGAGATCAAATGGTGTAAAACTGTCTTGGTCAGTCTTAGGGTTGTGTTGCTGTACTTACTTGGTCTGAAACCCTCCACTTGAATTCCATGTTCTAGAGAAGCTGTAAGTCACTAACACTCCCTTTCCTAACGTGGAAGAGGTTTGTCTGCTCTGTTGGCTAAGATCTGGTGGCAATTTTCACTGTCTTTTTAAAAAAAAACAACTGACTTGTGTATTTCTGAGGATAGGAGTGGTTAAACCTGAAGAGATAAAGGTAACGCTCTTCTGCACCCACTGCTGATCTTACCACCTTGGTATGTTCACAGAGCCATTATCAGCTGCAGCTGTGTCCTGGTGCAGATTGTCCTATGGTCATACAGGTACAGGAGCCAAAAGCCCGGCGAGTGCAGTGCAATCGTTGCAATGAGGTCTTCTGGTAAGAAACAGAGAAGGTTAAAGATCATGGGAAGAGTGTATGCTGTCCCCAGAGCTACTCCGTTTGCTTGCCAGCGGGTTCAGTGTGTAGAAGCATCTCAAATGCTTTGCTAGAGCCATGTGTAACTTGAGTTAGCTGGAGTAATTGGAGACTTGGGGTCTGACTGCTGCAGGTGGTCAGCCCTCCTTTTGCTCTCTACACTCCTTGGGAGTTGGATGTTCTGATAACCAGGGAATGCAGTGCTTAGGTAACAAAGGGGTTACAAATCTCCCATTCTCATATTTTTGGCTAGGTTTCAAATTTTGGTACAGACGTAGTGACTGGTAGAGATTCTGGTAATGGTTGTGGAGGCCTCACTGCAGCCTTGCACGTATTTGACTCCCAAAGCATCTGGTGTGTTTTGAGGCTTATGAGAAATTATCTTTCTGCTGAATAGGAAAGATAGTGTTCCTTATCTGAAGGAACATTGGATACACTCAATATCCTGCAAGTGTGTATGGGACCAGAGAAAAAAGACAGCTTGCAGGACTGCTGAAGTGTGTTCTGCACCTGGGTCTCCAGAATCACTCTTCAGTCACGTTGAGCATGTTTGTGGAGCACAATACAACTGGTTTAGAGAGCCATCTTCTTGGTATCTCCATGCTCATGGCCCTTCCTCACCTGGGGCTGGTATGGTCATACTAATGCAGGTGTCTGATATCTACCACTGGAGTCAGGCTACTTGTAAAGCTGCTGACCAGGCCTCTGCAGTCATGGGTGGACTTTAGGGAGGGATGTGTCAGCCCTCAGACACGTGATTTGTCACAGAAGGCCTCAGTTCTCTCATCTTGACACCAGTTTCTGCAGAAGAGGATGGGTGTTTATTAAGTTCAGCCTTGGTCTTTGCACTCTAGTGATACACAAGTGCATTTGCATCCCTTACCCTCGCTTGGCCTCCCCGATTTTGGCCATCAGGAAAACCTCAATTCTTGAGTCACTTCCTTGGAAATTGCTACATCTTATTTTTATATTTTTTTTTCCCCCTGTACAGCTTCAAGTGTCGGCAGATGTACCACGCACCCACAGACTGTGCTACCATTCGGAAATGGCTCACCAAGTGTGCAGATGACTCCGAAACAGCCAACTACATCAGTGCTCACACTAAAGACGTAAGGACAGGCACTGGCATGTGTTTTCTTGTTCTCTAGTCCTGCCTGGGAAGCAAGATACAACTCTATACATACGTAGCATTGTGTGCTGCTTTTTTCCAGGCTGCAGGTTCTCACAGCTCCCTGAGGACTGTGATATAACACAGCTGAATGCCATGGGAATGCTTTGTGTGGGAAGTCCAGCCGCCCTCCTGTGGCAAGGACCTGCTGGTCCTTATTCCAGACCTGGTGTGAATGACTTTGGCAGCGTGGTGTGCTGCTCTCCCACGGGCAAAATAATTGTGGCTGCTTTGAAATGATCAGTGAAGATGTATTTAAAAAGGAAGGAGGGAGCTTAGTAAGTGCCGAGTCAGTACCAAATAATCACTTGTGGGGTTTAAACCTGAACAACTGTGTGGAGTGCTGTGAACTGGAAAGTGAGGGAAGTAAAGTCTTAATTTGGCAAGGATAGCAAAATGGAGTAGGTGAAGTCTGTTAATGAGACATTGAAGTACTTTTAGTAGATTTAGACCCAAGAAAAATAACTAGTATTACATCTTGTGCACTCCAGTCTACCTATAGAAATATGTTTAAAAGTTGCAGATATGCTACCTTTATCCTCTGGATTAGCTGCCTGAATCCCCTTCTTTCTCTGGAGAAGGCGTCAGTGTGTGGTGGCGTTGTTTCTGCTGTGCTCTTTTGTAGAAGTTAAAGTTCTGTTATATTGAGCATTGTCCTGGCATACATTTTGCCTGCCATTAGAATTTATAAAAAGCAGCATAATTAAATTCCTTCTTTGTACTTATGCAACCCAAAAAGTGTAACTGAGCTTGAGGCTGCAGGGCATCAGTGGACTGCTGATGGAGTGAAGAAGCCTGCAGTTCACTGTGGTCACCCAGGTCCTCTGTTGTCATCTCTTAGTGCTGCTGAAAGCAGGATATAGTGCCGATTATCTTGTAGTCTAAGTAGCTGTGGAAGCTACTGTCGTGTGAACTAATTATGTCCTCCTGCCTGAGCAACTGCTAAATGGTAATGGTGAGACCTTCAGTTTTACAAGGAGTAACAACAGCAAACTTGGTTTCTTGAGCAACGGGTCCAGTGCTGCAGTGTAACTTCCCTGGCTTTGCCTCTCTGCCTCCGTTTTAAACGGAGCTGCCAGGAATTGGTGGGAAACAGGGTGTGTATATGTATGCTGATATTCTCATGGACACTTATGCATATTTAAAAAAAAGTAGGAGGGGAATAATCATGCAAGTGTTGTCATTTTCCAGAAGGCTGCTAGAGACAGCATTGAATCTAACAAATGCTTCTGTTTTCCCAGTGTCCCAAGTGCAATATCTGTATTGAAAAGAACGGAGGCTGCAATCACATGGTGAGCAATTCCCTGAACATCAGATCTTCCTTCTTATAAGCAGAAAAACAATCTTTCCCCCACTTTCCTCTAACCAGTGCCTCCTGTTTCTTCTTTTTCAGCAATGCTCCAAATGCAAGCATGGTGAGTAGGATTTGGAAACAGTTTTCTCTGCCGTGTTTGTTAGTGATGATGTTCTCTTTTTTTGTGACGTGAAGACAAATTGTGAATATTGACTGAAATATTTTTTCCCTCTAGTTAAAAGGTGAACAGGATATTAATTACAGACTTGTGTGTGACAGCTTTGTGTTTATGGGTGGTTTTTTCACTGGCTGTGATCTCAGCTGGGTTCTGATTCACTGCTGCTTTGGCTCCCTCTCCCTGACACGTCCATTGTATTGAGAGATCTCCATCTCTGCCATAGTATTAACAGTGGAATCCATCTCAGAGGAGAGTACTAAATACTTTCCATGTAATTGTATTTGTCATCAGCTGAAAGTACTGGCAGAATTGAGCCCTTTACTCAGATCAGCTTAAGTCCTTCTGCTTAGTGATGGAAACAATGAGCTGAAGCTGCAGGAGCTGTGAATTGTTCTGCGTAATGTTATCTGTTGGACTTCTCAGTCCACCCCTGTGCAATTAGCAGCCTGAGTGTCTTTGGCCCGTTAAGTGCTCCTGGAAAATGACAGCCTGCTCTTGCACTTATCTTTTCATGGCAGAATTAATTTCTGTTACCTTGGAGTGAGGTAGTTTTTATTCAGCCTTCTAAGTGTGCCACCAGAAAATATTAGAGCATCAGAACTTAATTTGGAAGATGATTAAAGGTTACTGTCCTCTCTCGTTTCCTCTGCTTTGGGGTCCTCAGCAGCACTGGACGTGATTTGATGGAGCTCTGTGACAAGGGAGAGCAGGCGGGTGCCCTGGTACCATGGTGACTAGCAACTGAGAAGGCTGGTGAACTCTGGAAACACGAATTTCAGTCTGTTATTATGCACTGCACAGAAGTGATTCCCATTGTAACACCTTAATCTCCATTTTTTTCCTTCCCAGCAGAACACTCACACCTCGCTCTGAAATCAGGAAACTGTCACACGGGTTTTGCTATTGCTCTCTTTCCCCCACTTTATTCCCAATTCAGGGGCTCCTAACTTGAAGTGTCACATACCTGAGGTGACCTGGGTGGTTCCCCTCTGAAGAAAACTGAGGGCAGACTTTCTCTTCAGCATGAGTTAGTTTACTTTTGGATTTGACTGTTCCTATTTCCTCCAGCTGGAGGTCCGTGTGGGCCGTGTGCCAGCGGTGGGGACGATGCCATTCGCAAATAAGATTTCGGCCTGTGTCTTCTTTAATCTAGAGCAGCAGCCTGTGCAGAGCACGGGCAGAGATCTGCCTATTGCTCTTGCTGTACAGGATGCAGCGCTTGAGGATTTATTTTCCACAGTTGCACAGGAGGCTCTGTACAATTAGAATCCTCAAGACAGGCTGGTATTTTTGGCTCACTGTTGTGTTCCATTATGCAAGATGATACAAAATATATGTGTTTCTTGGCTTAGCAGAAGCATCTGAAAACAGATGGGCTCTGTCTCCTGAAGCTTTTCTTTCTCACAAGTTTTTTTTTTTTCTGTGCATCATGGTGGGGTTTTTGCTGTTTTCTGCAGATTTCTGCTGGATGTGTCTGGGAGACTGGAAGACTCACGGCAGCGAGTACTACGAATGCAGTCGGTACAAAGAGAATCCTGATATTGTAAACCAGAGTCAGCAAGCACAGGCCAGGGAGGCCCTTAAGAAGTACTTGTTCTATTTTGAGAGGGTAGGAGACATCTCCTTGGCCAGAGCTGCTGTAGCCTTTTAATGCTCCCTGCCTGGTGCAAAGGTCATTGCCAGCAAACTCCGTGCAAGAAACTACCCAAAGAGAATCTGTGCAGAGTTTTCAGACCCTGTTGTTTTTTACTCCAAATCCTGCCCTGAGAGTCCTACCCAAACCAGTAGTGTCCTACCCAAAGCAAATCACACCCGATCCTGTATTTCCTTGTGCTAGAGACAATCTGTGTTACTTGTGTGCTACTGTACTGTTTTCCTGTCGGCTGAGTGCTGCTGCACTACACAGATACTGCTCCAATCATTTCCTTCCAGAATTGGGGAACTTCAGTTCCTTGCAGTATGTCTTTATGGAGACAAAGAGTAAATAAATTCTGCCATGTGCAGTACTCCATGGACTGTGCCAAAGTTTTCCTACATTTTCCTGTAAAACACGTTTTTGAAAGCTGCAGTCAAACACCTCTGTCCACACAGCAGGCTCGATGCACCTGGCCATACAGAGCAATCCTAGACCAGGATCTCTAGAGGAGAACATGGTAGAGGTTCAATGCTGCTGCATTTCACTTGTTTCCCCATTAAAATGAGTCTGTTCTTCACATCATGAGCCAATTCCTGCGGTAAAATAAATGGGTTTGTTCCTGACTCTCCAGACCAACAGGCTTTGGGAAATGGCCATGTTTACAATGTGGGCATGGATTTTGGAGTTCACTGAGCCCGTGTTAAATGTTAATTTAAACTCTTGACCTTTCTGTAAAAATCCTTTAAGTAGGGGAATCACTGTTACTTTCCATCTTGTTAGACACAAAGTCCTTGTGCAACCAGAGGGCATTCCTGCTCCGAAGAGCTGGGTTTGCTCGTTGCTGCTGTCAGTCTGTTGTGTTCAGCCTCCACCACTTGCTACTGGAGGTGCTGCCGTGCTGTTCTTTCCCATAGCATGTCTTGCCTTGCTGGACTCCTGCCCCACTTCAATTTCTGCTTGCTAGAGCTTGTGCTTTTACAGCAGCAGTATTCTGGTCTCATGCCATTTTCTCTTTCCCCATTTCCCCGCCCCTTGCAGTGGGAGAATCACAATAAAAGCTTGCAGTTGGAGGCACAGACGTACCAACGAATCCAGGAGAAAATCCAAGAAAGAGTTATGAACAACTTGGGAACGTGGATAGACTGGCAATACCTACAAAATGCTGCAAAACTGCTTGCAAAGGTGAGTAGTCATGGCTTCTTTGGCACAGAGAAGAGAACACACACCAGAATGCTAAATTCACAACACCAAGTGAGGAGAAGGGTATTTAGGGGTTGTGAGTATGTGGGACAGTACCTCTGGTCTAGGACATGAACTAGCCAAAAATCATCTGGAAGTGACCTCTGTTACGTTATGCTTTAACTGCACCAGTCCTTTCAAGGAAGGTGTGGGAAATTCCACCGTGAAGTGTCCCATGGTCCCTATCAGAAGGTAGCTTTTTAGCCTGAGGTGCTCACACAAAAGTGACTGTGCTGACTTTCAAGTCTGAGACTCTTGTCCTTCTTTTCTCTCTCTTCCACTCTCCAACAGTGTCGTTACACCTTGCAGTACACATATCCATATGCCTACTACATGGAGTCTGGTCCCAGAAAGAAGCTGGTAAGATGGTTTTGCTCTTTTTCTGGCTGATAGCTTTTTGGGGTGTAGCTGCTGGAGTGCTGGGCTGAATTCCAGAGCTTGGCAGTGTCTTGAATATTAGTCCTGAGTCCTAGGTACCAGGACTTTCCTCTTCAAATCAAGTTGACCAGTGCCGCGGCCAGGAGCAGTGAAGCCAGACGCAATCCAGATGATTGGTAGAACAGCTTCAGCTTTATTCAGAAGGCTCTCCAACCAGAAAGCAGTACAATCCAGTCAGAAGGCAGATCCCAGTTTGTTCTAAAGTCACAGGTCCTCATTCGCTAGGCACTACATTTCGGATAGGGAGAGGGGTATTGTCCACGAGCTTTCCACGCACTTTCCACTCGCTTAAAGTTGCCCCATGATTGGCTACAACATTTGTGTCATTTGCTGTTTCCCACACTTTGTTTCGCTTTCATTTCGTTGCTTACTTCCACTTATTTGCATATAAGCCCTTTCAGTAACTCCCTCTTAAAGGGCCTGCTCTCAACAGACCAGCAGCTTAGTCCTCTGATACATTACATTATTTTCCCAGGGCAGCACTGCACTTTCACTAACAAGTAATTTATCCAGAATGTTTTGAAGCTGGAAGTGTGCATTTGTTCCTTGGTAAGACTTACAACAGTCTTGTGGGCCGTATTTCATGTGAAGAGCTCCTGGAGGATAGCTTGTCCGGCCCTCGGTCAGGGTGTAGCTTTGCTTGTTGTTCCTGCCGTAAGTTCCTTGCTGGACATGAGCTGGACACATCCAAAAATAGCCCTGGATTCACTGAAGAGGTTGTTTCTTTGACTCAGTTGTGCAGTAAAACCTGTTACCAGTCTCTCCCCAAAGCATTGTATGTGTTCTCTGAGGCTGTGGACAGACGTTCTCTGGGTCCCACTGTGCCAGTGGGGCAAGTTACTGCTCCCAGCAGTGGTTGACAATCCCTCTGCTCTGCCTGCAAGAGCTGCTCACGAGAGCATTTCCTGACCCATTTATGGCAAAATGAGCTGAGCTAGGAGATATTTGTCACTTGCAGTGTTTTTAGGCTGACTGGGTTAATTTTGAGCGTTGCAGGTTGGGGAGTGCTTATGCGAGAAACTCCTGGAAGGGATGATGCTGTGTAGCTGAAGGAGAAGGCACAAAGCTGCTCTGCCAGCACAGCTGTCACAGAATACATTTGTCTGCTCCTCAAGTGCAGCATGTGGTACTAAACTAGTTTCCTGGTGCTGTCTCTAATATTGCTCTTTGCAGTTTGAGTACCAGCAGGCCCAGCTGGAAGCTGAAATTGAAAATCTCTCATGGAAGGTGGAACGAGCAGACAGCTACGACAGAGGGGTGAGTGTTCTGCTTGCTTGAGCCTGCTGGCCAGACTGTGCTTGTTGGGCTTAATGCTTCTGCAGGAGCTCTAAGGCTGCTAGTGAGGGTGCTGAGGAACTCGATCCAGACTCTCCCCTTTAGCCAGTGGGTGTTGGAGTGTTCACGGTCATATGGGAGAGGAGGGAGGGCTGCAATGAGTCCCGCAAACTGAAACAGGATGAACAAAGCTCTGGAGGAAAATGCCCGTAGCCCTCTGGTGAAAAGCAGGTTCCTTAAGCGTGTCGCTTTTTAGACAGAGCAGGAGCCAGGTAATTGCAGATGGAGCCCATGTCAAAAGGAAAAAGATCTGTGATCTTGTGATCCAGAGAGTGTGTGAAGGCTGGTACTTCTCACACTGGAGCTGAGTCTCTCTCTAAAGAAAATGATTGGTGCTTCTCACACTGGAGCCGAGTCTCTCCCTAAAGAAAATGAGCTTTTCTCTGGGGAGTTCATGCTGACAGATTCTACCTTCTGTTTCACCAGGACTTAGAGAATCAGATGCACATAGCGGAGCAGCGACGGAGGACCCTGCTGAAAGACTTCCACGACACATAAGACAGGAGGACATGACGAAGTGCAGGGGTGAGAGCAGCGAGTGAAGTGATGGCAGCTTCACTGGGATAAGCAGGCACTGCCTCTGGGAGAACACGGCCAAGGACAAAGCCACCCCTCCCCTTGCAAGTCAGACACATGCAAACACCACATCTTAGTCCAGTTTGTTCTCTTATCTTTCTGTTTCTGTTTCTGCCAGGCTAGAGGCCAGGGTTCAGATTGGCGTATTTCCTGGGACATTTCCCTCCTGCCCTGGATGGTTTCAGAAGGGGAGGGAGTTTTTCTCTGAATGGCTGTTAATAGTATTAGATCATTACAATTTATGTAATTTTCAACGGTTGTACAATTATACAGACAAACCTTAGAATAACACACAACCCTTTTTAAAAATAAATTGGCAGTGGAGTGTTTTTCCTTAATCTGCTTGTAAATTTAATGGGCTTTTCCCCCTCTCTCTCTCTCCCTTCCTCTGACCCCAAAATCCTCCTAGGCACTGAAGGAGGTTACAAAATATCTCAGATTTCCTGATGCTCCATAAACCAGGGCACTGTAGCATTGGCGTTGCAGGAGGAGAGTGGCTGGTGTTGAGAGCAGCTGCTGCTGTGTCTGACCCGGCAGCACCAGCGGTGGCCGTGACTCAGGATGGTTACACGTGACAGCTCCTTTCTTGTAAATCAGCTGTGGAAAACCCTGCCACACAAACAACAGCAAAGAGAGAAGTACAGGGGGGAGACTGAGTTAATACTGGGGGACACGCCTTGAGTCAGGTCAGATTCTGCATTTGATGAATTTTAGGTCTTCCATGTAGCTTTTTGCTTTACTTGTTTTTGTGGGGAGGATGTTGTGTCGCCAGAGTGAGTGACGAGGGAATAGTCACATACAGTTGTTAGCCAAGGCTTGGGGCTTTTGCAGAGTGAAACAATCCATGGTCTAACAGTGCCATGCAGCCTGGCAAAGATCAGCTGTGCCTGCTGGGCAACATGGCTACGAAAATTTGATCCCATTCATCAAGGTGAGACTAAACACCGCCACGTCAGGAGGAGGCAAGATTATGTACAACGCTCCCTGGCACACGTCAGCAACGAGGACGGGCACTTGAATACAGGCACTCTGCTTGTGCAGAGCCTGCACCAAGCCAGGCAGAAAATTAACTAGAAAAATTAATTTATTTGTATATTAGTATTGATACTGGTGGGGACTTAGCAGAAAATCGATTGTTAGGAGCATGTGGAGCTTTTTTATTAACATTCTTTTTTCTAATGTAAAATATACACTAAAATAAAAGTATGAAAACCTAGTTCATCTTAGTAGGGGTTAACATGAAAAAGGTTACTTAAATGCTGGTGCTTGCCCTGTTTGCTGCAGGGAGCAGGCCACGGGCTAAGGTTTCACAGGCATGTGTCACCTGCACTGGGAATGTGCTGTTTGCAGCCACTAAGGGGGAGCTGGAGTCTGATTTGAGGAAATCTTCACCTCTGCGGGGAACTCATGGGATTCTCTTCCACGCTGTGTGTGGAAGTGTTGCCTCTGATGAATCCCTGTGTACTCTATTGCTCTGTATAATGTCACTTGACAAAGGTTAAACTGGAAAGCTGGGGGGAAGGTGCTAAATTTCTGCATGTCAGAATAAGCTGACTGCTGTTGGAGCCTTTTTCATGTACCTGAGATGTGTGAGCCAAGTACTTACAGCTTATATTAACTGGGCAGCTCTGTTTTAACAAGAGAAGTGAAGGAGTTTAAAAGATGAGTAGCTGTGGTAGGAGCTGATCCGTGCTTGGCCGTGCTTGGAAACTCAAACTGAGAGGCTTTCTCCTTCCTCCTTCCCCAGTGTGGGATGTAATCTCAGGGCGCAGGGGTACCTGCAAGAGGCTGCTGGCACGGAGTAGGGGTTACAACAGGCTGAGGGTCAAGCAGGGTTGCAGGGAGGTGGCTGGAGCCAGGGAGTGTAGGACAGGGGCAGGGAAGGGAGTCCCTGTTTTCTGGGAGCAGTGGCTCCTTGTGTCCCTGCTCTGTCCTCTTCTGCCACCCCTCGAGGCTGGAGCCACAGGGGTGGATATGTTCTCGCTCCAGCCATTGTCTCCAGAGTTTCTTCTCTCCTCTGCTCCAGCAGCAGCCTCATTGTGCCCTCCTCGTGATATATTCTAGAGGGTTATCTCTTCCTTCTTCTCCTTTCCTCAAGTAACTGTCAAAGCCTGGGCACGCTGGGTGCAGGGGGAGGTTTGCTGGGCTCCAGCAGTTTGCAGCGCATAGAGCCAGTGTTTAAATTGTTCTTGAAAAATGCAACGTGCAAAGTACTAATTAGGACAAAAGCTGGTGTTCTCGTTGTCTAAATATAACTAGCATAGCACCTGATCTCTTTGCAGAACAGGTATGTGGAGCCATGAACCCCCGTTCATAGGAGAGCCAGAGCCCAGGGCTGTGGCCAAACGTAGTGAGCAGTGGCTGGGCCGCGTGGCTGGGGAGCGGCGATGCGTATGGCACCGTGCCCCCCTGCTTCTCTGAAATTCTCTGAAACTAGAGCTTTGTCAGCAGTTCCAGTTATTTTTAAAGAAAACAAAGCACCCTTTTCTGCTGGTGGTGAAAGTCCTGGTTTGGACATGCAGATCCCGTGTCTGTACTTTGGGGAAACAGCAGGACTCGACTTGGTTGTGCAGCCCGGGCAGGTGACACCGGTGTCCTACAGAAAGTTGGAGGCTCCAAGGTGAAACTCGCAGAGCTCAGGGACTGCTGGCTCTTTGTGTGAGGTGACTGACACCACTCGAGGGGGCAGGTGACAGGAAGGAAACAGGATCTCACAACACCAAAACCCAAGCCCCACCGTTTTCCCTCTCTTGTAGTTAAACGTCCCACTTCCAGTCAGCGAGGTTAGAGGAATGGAGGTGAATATCAAATGGCTTAGTGGTGCCCAGTGAGAGGACAAGAGGAAATGGGCACAAACTGGAACATAAGAAGTTCCACCTAAACACAAGGAGGAGCTTCTTTACTGGAACGGGCTGTCCAGAGAGGTGGTGGGATCCAAAGGGAGCCAAGAGGGCCCGAGTCA
>VZTM01037193.1:349953-391303 GCA_013400555.1 Jacana jacana | reverse complement strand
TTTTTTTTTTTTTTCCTACTGGAAAAAAACCCTTTGAGTTTTTCTTTCACACTCATTCCATCCAAGCACCGTGTTTTCGTCATTCAAGAGGTAATGATTTACAATTACTTCATTTTACTTCCAAGGATAACAACTGGGGTTTAATAAGGACTAACTCGACAGAATTTACTGCCTCATCCTCTGGATTTTTTAGGATTGTGGAGAAAAACAGAAGTCTAATTTTCTGTGTACTCCAAGAAGCAAAAGGCTTCTGCCCTGTGTTAAGGTCGTGGCATGTTTTATTCTTGTTGGAACTTGTTAGGGAACTCAGGATTTTAAAGCCCACTCAGATGTTTTTCTTACTGTTCTTGCCTCTTGATGTTTGCTGGGCAGTGGGAGATCATCATATTTTGGGTATAATATATATATATCATGTAGGGCATCCGTGGTTGCGAGTCATTATTAACCCTGGCAGTTTATTTGTGGTTCTTCTTCTTGCTCAATATTTTCCTGCAGTAAAAACCAAGGCAAAGTGATGAGCAATGTTTGGAAGGTTCGTTATTAAAGGCCTGTGATCTGCATACCTGATGTGTTCAACGCCTTAAATGATTTCTAGGGGATAAACATAAAATCACAGAGCGACTTAGTCGGCAAAGTAGGTCGTCAGGTCCCAGCCTCTTGCTTTGAAGTGTTAGATCAGTTCCTCAGAAGTTGAATGTCCCAGGGACTTGGAGGGGTTAAAATCAATTTGCTAAGTGATTATACTTGATGTTAATAATATTTCTAGAACACTTAGGTCCTTGAAGTAAACCTTCTGGACCCGTCCCCTGTTTTCAGTATAAGTGTGTACTGTCACTAATAGGCTTTCGATAAGAACAGTTTTTTCTCCTAACAATGGGGTAGAGGGGGGAAAAAAGCTGCTTCTCAGTGATTAAATGACACTTACTCTTCTGCTCTTTGTTCAACTGCAAAACATATTTTGGGTATAATTGCTTTTTCTGCATACAGAGCAGCAAACCATCTCCTGTGTGCTAGTAAAATACTGTGAATTCCAGATGCCTTGCAACTGGGACGTGCAACTGATTCTCTGATTCCAACTAAGCTTGGCCAGAACACTGCATTCAGGAAAAAAAGTCTACATTTTTATCAAAAGCAAAGTTTTGTAGAAAATGATACATTTCATAGAATCATAGAATCATAGGTTGGAAGAGACCCTTGGGATCATCAAGTCCAACCATCAGCCCTACTCTACAAGTTCTCCCCTACACCATATCCCCCAACACCACATCCAATCTACTCTGAAACACAGTCAGGGATGGGGACTCCACCCCCTCCCTGGGCAGCTGATTCCACTGACTGACCACTCTCTCTGGGAAAAACCTTTTCCTCATGTCCAGCCTAACCCTCCCCTGCTGCAGCTTGCAGCCATTCCCTCTCCTTCTATGGCTCATTGCCCGTGAGAAGAGACCAGCACCAACTTCTCTGAGTTTATTCCCATTTTTCCTTAGAAGTGCGTTGTTTTGATTTGAAATTCTAGTGAAATCCTGAAAGCTCTTCTGGAGAGCTTTCCACCATTGAAGCTGATACGGGGGAAGACAAGGGTTTCCCGTTGGGTTCCGGTGTTAACCCATGCTCCCACAACTCCCAGTGCTGCTGCTTCTCCATCCTCCTCTCCTCCTTCCCTGAGAATTTTCACAAAGAGCTCTTTTTTTTAAAAAAAAAATAATTTCCCCCATGATGCCTTTGCAGGGCACGTACATTTGTGGGTATTATGTATATTTAACACCTATTTGAACACTTTTCTCCTCCCAAAGCTGCCCTGTGAGCGCTGGCGCCATCCTTTCCTAAGGGAGATGCTCTCCAGCCCATCTGATCCACCGGGACAGCGATTGCGGTCAGAGATTAACTGGCAATATCTTTAATTAAGAGGCTTGCTGGAGAGCAGAGGGCGCTCTGCCAGTCCCTGTAACAACTCTGTGCTGCTGCTGAGAAATTAGAACCACGTGCTTTGGCACAAGTGGCACCTCCCCGCCCGCCCCCGTGCTTTCAGGTAGGGTTGTTTTGGTTTTTGATGGGTTTTTTTTTTTAATGCCATTTTGTTTTTTAATCTCCTCATGACTTCACCGTGTTCGCAAAGGATGTGGCAATTTTATTTTCTTTATTTTTTTTTCTCCCCCCTCCTTTTCACTGTCATGTGGTTTCCATTCTGCTGTTCTCATTGTGTCTCGGGGATTTTTTCAGCCTCTCGCAGCGGGCAGAGAGAATTGCTGCTCTGTCAGGCTTGTGACCGTAAATCATCCACGGTGCAGCGGTGATTACGCTGCATTTCCCCGGGAGCTGCAGGTTACCTTTTGGGCTGGACATACACCCACTGCCTTGTTTTGGGCACTTGAGTGATTTCCTGTTTTCAGTTTATTTTAAAAAGTTGCGAACAGATAATTTTTTAAAACGGTTTGTTATTGTTGTTCAAGTTGATGTAGTATTTAGGCTTTTAGGCTTGGGCTTTAAAGGGGCTGCAAAATTAAAACCAGTTCGAGTCAGGAATGTCTATTCACTGCAGCTTTGGAACATGTATGGAATCTGAAGTTTATGGCTTCGAAAGCACTTGCCCTCTTTCAAATGTTTCTAATAAGATAGAGTGTGGTGATTTACACCTCCTGAGATATTGAAGTGCTCTCCAAGAATGTTGTTTGGCTCTTAAAGAAAGCCAGCATTGGTGGGCCTGATTTTTGCTAAAAAGGGGTGGGAAAAAAACCCCCAAGCTGATGTGATTTCATTGAAACATAAGCATAATGCGTGTAAAAGAGCTCATTATTTAACACTTTCTCTGCACACCACGAATACATTTGGGATCTATCAGATGTTGGTTTCTGCAGAGGACTTAGAGTTTCCTCCCGCTCCGAAAGGCGAGGCTGTACCAGGAAAAGAAAATTTGACTCCTCTCCCAAAGGAGGCTCTTTGCCTTTCGTCTCCTGGGCTCTGTGAGCTGATAGCCCTCAGCAGCAGCTCGGAGCCACACGCTGAGGATGTCCCTGGGTTTATTCATCACGACTGGGCTCCCCTGACATGACTGTTAGCGCCGAGCCGGCAACACAGTGGAGGGAAGACATTTGGAAACAGTGAGCTGGGATTATATATATATATGTTGGGTTTTTTTTTCAATATCTGTCTATATTTTAATATTAAAGAGGGTGGTGTAGCTGCTATAGTGCTAAAGGGTGTGTTTCAGCAAATGAAGTGTGGGGAGGGAAGGCCAAGGGAGAGGAGAGGAATCTCACACGGCTCATCGGAAGAGGAGGAACTTGTAAAAGGATGTATTGAAGAGCTTCTAGGAATGAGAAATGGTGTCTTAACTTGGGAATCTGGTGGTGTTCTCAAGGCTATGAAGGATGATTTTTTTTTTTTCTTGCATAAACTGGAGAATGTTGTGATCTTGGTGACTTCCCTGCTCTCACCCCATCCCCATGGGCCAGCACCGCTCCTGCCCGCGCTCCCTGGCTCTCATTAGAGGTCATCAAATCACATCTGCAAACCCCGAGATGGGTTATGAAGGATCTTTCCCCGTTCATCTGAGTAGCAGAACTGGGGAGGAGAGGCAGAAAAAGATGGTGGGAGGGGAGGTTCAGCTCTGTCCTGGTGCGCGGGGTTCGAGTTTTAATCAGTGCGGTATTTCCTCTTCCCGTGGGCCAGGGGGACACCTGTGTGTTTCCTTGAGTATTAGAAGGGACACTTGGTGGACCCTGTTGTTGTGAAGGGAACCGTGTTGGAGCCCCCATCTGCATATATCACCTTCCAGAGGTGTGCCCAGGGCTCGGTTGATAATTTAAACAGAGTGAGATCTCATGATGGAGCTAACAGGGCTCCTGTTAAACTGCTTTAACAAAGCATCCATCCTGGAGAGGAGACCTCAGGGCTGATACAAAAGGTCAAGGGAGGTTTTGCAGGCTGGAAGTTTTAAAGTCTTTCTTAACCTTCGGGGCCAGTTTCTCGTTTCGAGGTTATGTTTTATTTCAAAGGGCAAACACTATTCTTAATTTCATTCCTTGGTTCCTACATACCTGGTTTACAAAGCTGTAAAATCCCATATGCTGCTTTCCCTCCCGGATCTTTCTTTGCTCCTGAGAACTTGAAGGGGAATTGTCACTCCTGGGGTGGTTTTGCAGCTTGGCTTGGTGGGTAGCGGCACAATATCATCTCAATGTCTCTGGCACCTTTATTGGCAACCATCAGGGGGGTTTGGCAGGTGAGAGCAAGAAAAGCAAGCAGTGCTCTAACCACATTCTTGGTGGCACCTCCCTGAAAGCCACCAGGACACAAAGGCAAGCGGAGAATCTCTCTCAACTACACAGCCCAGGAACTGTGTTTGCTCCCGTTTCTCCCCCGTGAATTGACTTGTTTGTGTTTTTAAAGGATTAAAATTGGAGTTGTGTGCAGGGAGGCGATTACTGCTCAGGGAGGACTTAGAGCATTTAAAAGCTGTGGTTTTGTTCAGGGGTTGCACCCAAAGCCAAAGCTGTGAAATTCTCTCTAAAGGGGCCCGAACTCGGGGCGAGGTGCCTGGGGGAGCGCGTGGAGCCATCGGCCGGGGTTCCTTAGGAGACACAGTCCCGGGAATGACGTTTCCAAGCTCTGGGCTGCCCTTTAATCTGCCAGGTGGGCTGAAGGGAAGCCAGGA
Source organism: Jacana jacana (assembly GCA_013400555.1). Lineage (NCBI taxonomy): Eukaryota > Metazoa > Chordata > Aves > Charadriiformes > Jacanidae > Jacana > Jacana jacana. The sequence continues at coordinate 386,649 of VZTM01037193.1, read as the reverse complement.
AACTGGAAGTCTTGGGAGCCACGGCTCCAAAGTGTCTGGCTCAGCCATGGTTGCAGGCTCTGGCTTCACGTCAGCCGCTGATGGGGAGCCAGTGAGCCCTGCTTCCCAGCAGCCCCCCAGGGGAGCTACACCAGAGCTGGGGGCAACTGGGAGTTGTGGGAGCTGGAAGGCATGCTGCCAAAGGGCTGAGAGCTGGAAGGGCAAACTCCTCGTTAACCTGGCAAGGCAGCGGTGAGGGTCCCACCGTAACCATCATAACCCTGGTGGGGCTCTGCAGCAAATATTTCAGAACTGAACCAGCTCCAGGTAATGTTTTGATTGTGCAGGATTGGCATTCTCCAGTGGAAACTCACTCTCTTAAAGAATTTCTGACCAGCATTTTTAAAGTCCAAGGATTTTTCTCCTTTTCTAACATAAATTAATTTTGTTAATTAAAGTCTTGCTTTTCTAGCAATAAGATCAACTCTTTTTAAAAAGTTTTTAAAACTTTTAAAATTGATTTTATCCCATTGTGACTGTTTGTTATTCACTATTTCTGGTTGGCTTTCCATATCAAATGTCCAGGAGGGCTGTGAATACATCTTTCATATGCCAGAGAACAAATTCAGTCACACACAACATGGGGAAGATCTGGTTCCCACACACGCCAGTGCAAGTTTGAGATGAAGAAACTTTACTGCACCGTGCCAGGGCTGGAAATTGAGGCCCTGGTCATGTCATCAGGTTGACCTGATGTGGTCCTGTAGTGAAATGTAGCCCTTTAAAATGGGTTGATCGGATCTTAGAAGAGATGCATGTTCAGTTGGAAGGTGTATTGGAAGCACTGCTTGTTATCAGCTGTCATGATATCAAGAAATTGCATATTGCACCTGAAGTGGGAAAAGCAAAACAAAACCAACCCCAAAACAACAGTAAAAAAACCCAAACCCCAAGGATCCAGGGAGAACCACTACCTTTGCAGACAACTCTTAAGCTCGTATTCAAAGACCTCCTTACATTATTTGCAGTTATTGCATAAAAATGTTGCACAACGGCGATACTGTTAGCAAAATACATAACCACATACTTACACTGTTTCTCAGAGCAGATTGCACCTCGGGGGCTGCTAATGTGTTCTCAGGGACTTTGCTGGCTCTTCCAGCCAGCCCCTTCACAGCTTTGCAGGGAGGAGAGGGAGGAGGAGGTAGGAGACCCACCGCGTCTGTGTAGAATGTGTGCCCTGGTTTCTTGGTCAGACAGTCTCCCAGGGTTGTGGGTTTCCTTTCCCATCATCAAAATTATCATCTTAGCTTTTTTTTCTTCATCTGCTGCTGTCTTCATGTGCTCCTGTCCAGCTCATCTCATTTAGCAGCATGGTCCCTTTCTTCCTTCCCTGCTGGTTTTATAGTACCCATCCTGATTTTCTCATAACCACACTCTACACCCCCTTCCATGCCTACCACGTAGGTTGGTGTTTCTTGATGGAAATTCCTGGTCCATCCCAAGTTCTGTCTGTTGGAAAGAAGCTTTTAATATCTCACAGTTGGGTTTCCTAAGAACCCTTTTCCTTTGCCTGCTTATTGTTCCAGGTAGATAGGAATTTTGGGCCTGTTTTTTCGAAGGTAACATTCTGTCTGCTGTGGGTTTTTTTCCATTTTGAAGCACGTGGAGAGCATGGGGAAAAGCAGAAGGGATGGTGACTGGGAATGGTGAATGTGGGCAGGCAGATGAAAAGGCCAATGGTGTCTTAGGGTGTATCAGGTAACTGGTATTAGTAGCGGGACTGGGGAGGTTTTGGTGTAAAAGTGAAAGGTTCTGGAAAAACCCCTCTGGAATTCTCTGCACCGCTTGGATTTATAGCCCTGAAGACCATCACTGATGCAGAGAACCTCTTTGGTGAGACTGCAGCTATGGCTTGTTGAGTCAGGGCAAGTGCTTGCACAGTGAATGTTACTGCTCTGGATGAATAAAGCATTTCTCCTCATAAACACCACAACAGTCGGGAAGGTAGCTGAGGCAGAGATTAATGCTGATGCAAAATTAAATTTGTCTAAACTGGCCATCATTAACTTTTAGTTAATGTTTTCAAAGTGGAAAAGCTGTGAGGCACTGGCATAGCCTTCCAGCAGGAGCAGTTTGGGCAAGAAACTTTAATTAGTTAGAAGATGGCACTCGTTCAGTTCACGAGCAGTACAGCGGGCCTGCAATAAAGGGAAACTCCACCAAATCACCCCACTTAAAGCCGTGGCAGCTCCCTGTGTCCCTGCTTTTCCTCTTCTGGATGTTATCCCACATCTCCTGCCACCCCAGCATTCAGCTCTGGCCTCCTCAGCAATCCTGCCCACCCGTTCCCGGTGCTCCTCAATGAAGGGACATTCTGTGGAGCTGATTCACTGCTGTGTTTTCAGTCTTTGCTCCTTTGTGTAATCCTTGCTCTTTCAAGCTAACAGCCTTCCCCTCAGATGGCTTGCCAGTAGCAATTGTGATCTTAATATTTCATGCCAGGTTCATCTCGCCATCCTTGCAGGATAAATGAGGCTTATGAGTATTCCAGAGAGTGCATCCTTCCTTCTGTAAGGCCGCAGTTAATTGCAATTAAACAGTCAGCCTTTGTCAACTTGATATTATTATTGCTGTGCTCTGTGTGTGCTGTGACTTTGGGAATGGCTAACACATGTCAAGCAAATAAATGCAAATGCAGCCCTTTGCTTACTGGGATTTTTAATATATTTTAATCACCTGTTTGCCTTGGCAAAAACATATATTTTAGATATTCGAATCAGTGGGAAAATAAACTCGTACCTTTGCTTTAAGTACAGTCTGACATCTGTTCCTTTCTTCTTTTCTCTTCAGCTTCCTTCATTATCCTTTCTCACAGGTCTCTTTGTTCTCAAATATGTTAATTTCTTGGGTTGTTTATACCACATACCTAAAATGTGGATTCTATAAAGTTCTTTAGAATTTAAAGTTGCTCTCATTATCCAGGAGCCCAGTTCTACCACCAGAGGTACGTGTACAAACCGAGCTCCTGGGAGTAACCCCCTCAGTCGTGAGACGCTATGATATTCCCTAATAAATACAGATACTGCATAATCCATGGCAGGGGGGTTGGAACTAGAGGCTCTTTAAGGTCTCTTCCAACCTAAACCATTCTATGATGGTTCTATGAGTCACAAGCTGTTCTGTTGGTTGAGAGACCCATTTGGACCAGAAGGAAGTTCTTTATACCAGTACTGTTTTAATGGCAACCCTTCACCGTTGAGCAGGAGGACTCCCGAGATACTTAAATTGTTCATAATTTAGCATCGCATGTGAAACAAAGTGGGTTGTTGCCATCTTGATCCCAAATGGGCTATCCTATCCCTCTGAAAAGTGCCCCCACTGGAACCATGTGGTTCCCCAAAAGTGCCCCCACTGGAAATAAACCTTACTTAGAAAGAAAAACCCAGAAATAACCTTCTGACTGCAGACCCTCTCATCTCAATTGTACGTGTGGTTAGGTTGGAGGTCACGGATGCGTTGCAGAAGGAGCAGGGCTCTTTGCCCAGGCTGGAGATAGAAAGGATTTCAGTGCTTCTCATGACTGGTTCCTAATGTTTCACAAGTACACATTTCTTTCAAAATTTAAGAGAAGAAAAACTGTATTTTGACTGAGGAATGTAATTCCCTCTCCCCCAAAAGAGATATTTATTCAAAAGCTGGAGCAGGTCCAGTTCAAATGTTGAATACTGAGCCAGTACAGAGACATACAGCACATGTTCATCACCGTGCAGGTGCGAGGGGAAAGGGAGTTTAGGCTTGAGCCGTTTTGAAATATTACTTTTACCTACATGTTTGACATTTTCTAGCTCTTTTATAAGGAGTGATGGAAATCTACGTTTTTCCTCCTTTAATAAAAATGAACTTCTTGCTCGTTAAAGGTGCTAGATTGACAACCCTGGAGACTGAAGTCTTCTGTTTACCCAGAGAATAAGCACAGCACGGGAAAGCTGTGGTGCAGGCATCCTTCAGGTGCTGCCTGAGCCAGCTTTGACCTGGTGAGAAATTCACCCCTTCCCATCACAGCTCGAGCTTTAGCCGTCAGAGCCTGCCAGGGAGGAGTCGTCAGGTCAGGCTGGTTCCAACGCTGCTGTTGTTCCTTTAAGACAAATTTTTTGGACCTAACCAGACCACCCCACGAGCTACCTCCGGAGCGGGTGCAGTGAGCAGAATAACCTCATCATCTTCCCCCTCGCTTTGTACACGCAAAACTGAGCGCGTCTTTGATGAACCCCAGGTGAAAATTCAGCGCTTGCCATGAAAAATAAGGAGCAGGAAAAGATGACTAACTGAAAGCATACATGGAGAAAAACCTCAAACGACTCCTCCTTTCCCTCTTCTACTCTTAATCACTGGGGTGTTTGTCCTTCACAATTAGGGAATGTCTGAATGGGTGTGTTTTGGGACAATGATAAATAGTGGCTTTGCAGAAAGAGAGGTTGGGTCTGCGTATCCCAGATGAAGTGGGGTAAAAAAGAGAAACCGAGGGTTAAGTGTGAAAAGCTTTGCACTTCTCTCATTTCTAAGGCCAGCAAAATTCAGGCAATTTAGCTTTGGAAAAATATATGACATGTAGCCTAATAGGTCTTCTTCAAAACCAGTCTGTAATGATTGACCACCTTCCAAGAAGAGATGGATACAAACACTCCAACAAATCACTTAAGGATATAAATCTATGTGTAATGGTAATTACTGACCTCAAAAATGTAACTTGCCAGTTAATGTTGATCTAGACAACATTTTCATTACTGCCCTGTCCTAAAGCCCGTTTTAGGTTTTATAAAGTTACCAGTTCTGTGAAGAAATAAACCTCAGTGAACTCCCCTGTGATGAAACTGGTAACAGTGAGGTCTTCCCACCTTCAATAGCAGAGTCTTTAAGGGCAGATGTAGATAAAGTAATTTTAATTTCATGCTAGAAATGAATAATTTAGTGGGTTTTCAATAAATAGTGGAATCACAATGTGCTTTTCTCATTGGAAAATGCTCTTTTCTTTTGGAAACCCCCCCTCCCCACTGTGCCCTCAGTGTCTGTGAGCACGCTCGTTCTGATAACCTCAATGAAGTGTGGTCCCAGTATCTTCCTGTAAGGAGACAACTGGGCTGTAAAAGGAGATCCTCTTGGTCTGACATGCTTTCTGGGTTTCTCCAGAAGAAGGCAGTCAAGTTGGATAATTTAATTCTATGGAAAGGTTGACACACAAGCATCAGACTGGGCCATGGAGGGGATATGGATGTAGAAATGGCAAAATATGACAATGGTTTCCTATTGAATATTAAGCAATGTAAGGGAGGAAAAGAAAGTTTAAAAACTCCAGTATGTGTAAAGGACACTGCTACAGGATAGTGAAGAGCTGTTTGAGGGGAAAAATAAGGAGAAAAAAAGCCTCTTGAAAAATAGTTGTTATAACTATTAATACTTGAGCTCAAAAATAACCCACAGCCTGAAGAAGACCATGTCTTTGGGGAGGGGTACCACTCGGAGTGGGCTATCCTGTGGTTCCCTGGGCTCCTGGGAAATAGGGATAACGTCCCCTAGAGTTTCCCATCTTGGCTCAAGCCTGTAACTCTCCAAGGGTGCAGCTTTTCATTTGCAGAGCAGTTACTTTTCCTTTGAGCCTGTAGATAACCCTCACGCTGTAGATAAGGACCTGCAGCCTCTCCAGGGCAATTGGAATCCAGTTCCACTGAGGCATTGGAAGTCTTGGCAGTTTTTCGGGGGGGGGGAGGGAGTTGTGGTTGGGTTTTTTTTTGTTGTTGCTCTTGGTTTTCATAATCAAAACCGAAGCTTGCACGCCTCCAATTTAATTTGAAGAGTTTATCTGCTGTCAGGATTTGGTGCCTCTTCAACCTCTATGGTTGAAGGACTCCGCAGAGCCACGTTTCACTTCGAATGTATGTGAGTGCACGTACTCATAATGCTGAACTCAGGCTTTTTATGATGGAGCACAGTATCGTGCTGTTGGGGCAGGAATTCTCAGATAAGGTTTCCAGACATGATCTCTGCCTTAAGACTTCGCCAGTACTAACATGAACCAAGTCTAAGTGTACATCTGGTTTATTTATTATTTTTTTCATACCATCTAGATATGTGGTGTTATTAACGTAACTTCTAATTTACGTGTCAGAGGAGATAAAGCCCATTTGGATTTGTATCTCCATGAAACTGCTGAGATGGTGAATTTTAGGTGGGTGACTTGTGTCACACTAGGGAAGGGAGAAAGCAATCATACTGTAAGAGGGTTGAAACACTTCGGGGCTGTTACAGATCCCATATGGTGAGAAATCACTTTTTTGGCAATTTTCAAAAGATAGTGATGTGATTTCACCCCTTCATGTCTGTCACCACGTCATCTGGTGTGGAGAGCAGCACTGAGGAATGTAAGACAAAGTTCACATGAATTTAACTCTTCTGAATTTAGCGGGTTTGTGCAAATTGGCTGAATGTTGTACTTTGGAAACCGGCTTTTCTTGAAAGGGCTTTTAAAGTTCAGTTTAGGTTGAAGGTGTATGTTAACCACTTCCAAGAGACCCGTTAGTGATTACATGGGAAATGTGTATTTCTTCATTTGATTTTTATAAAGTTACCTTTCGGAGCGTGTTAGTCATTACTGGTTCCTTTCTGTTGAGGCTCTGAAGGAACGAGGCGGTGGTTTCTGTTCTGTGCCACCTGGGTATTTCAGCTCTGCATCACACATGGAGTGCAAGAGAGTAATTTGCACAGATCCACAAGCTGCTGAAATTCTTCTGCATCAAAACACCCACCATGGAAACAATTCACGCTGCTGCTTAACACGGAAGGAGGGGAAGGAGTTCCTTGTAATTAGATTAGACCTGAAACCACAAGGGTTTCTGAAGTCACTTGGGTTTCTCGAATCCACATGTTGGGGTGGAGAACTGGAAGACCTTTGTGATGGCCAGGCTGATTCCCTGCAGGCTTGGGAAGGGCCGATTGCAACACCAGGGGCAGCTTCTAGTAGTGTGTGATACTGGATGGCCCCAGCGCTGCCCTCAAAGAAACAAACCTAATGAACCAGACTAATAGGAACTGATGGATTATTGCTTATGAAGTTTCTGTTAGGCAGATGGCTGTGTGAGGTGTGATCACCACTGAAAGCCTAAATAGAACCATTTTGTGAATGGGGAGGAAAGGACGTCCTTCTGGGTTGAGAAAACGTACTTCCCAGCAGTTCCTACTGGTACAGCATGTTCTAGTAACTGTTTGTGTTTATGTGGTGACACGCAGAGGTGGAACTGAAATAACACCAGTAAAGTTTGCAGGTACATGCTGGATTGCCACTGATGTGGCAATCTGATGGCTTTTTTCATCATGCTTGGTTTCATAGCTTCTGTTCAGTCTCGGTGAGAAAGTTGCTTTGCCTTCCCCTACCACCCACCTTCTTAGGCTGCGCTCTGAGCTTTAGCTTTAGGGAGTGATATCGTGTTAGAGAGAGTCAAAAAAGGCAAGAATACGAATTCAAAGCTGTAAAAATGGGATTGTTTCTTACCTTGTACAGAAATAGGACACCTCTCGTTTCCTACTCACATGTGGATCATTTTATATCACCTGGGGGTAAAATGCAGCATGGTGCTGGCCTTAACCTTCACTAACCCTGTTTTGATTTGAGACAAGTGTCTAAAACTCTACACTCTGCTGCGAAATTCTGTACAGAAAACTGAACTTTAAATGACATTTCTCCAGTGAGGTCCTAGTGACTTCGTGTTACGTGTTTGGGAATATGCAGTTCAGAATGAGACACTCAGCATCAGCGAACTGGAGCTGTTTGCTCAGGTTTCTGTACAGCACATGGATAATTCATGCTGTGGTGCCTGAGGGATTATCTACAAAAGATACTATTAATGAAAGTATTTATTATGAATTAGAACCGCTATTGCTAGTGGGTTATAGACTTTTAACTTTTAACCTCTCGACTCTGTGGGTGTGGCATTTTAAAATTACCTTTGTATTTTTTTCCTTTGTCAAAGAAAGATGATTAATACCTATTATCTCCTCTCACTATTTATCCCCTTACTCCCACTTTTGCCTTATAAATCACAGAATCATTTAGGTTGGAAGAGACCCTTGAGATCATCGAGTCCAACCATCAGCCCCACTCTACAAGTTCTCCCCTACACCAGATCCCTCAAACATATATAAATCAATGCTTACACTGTAGTGGTACCCACAAACATGAACCCATTGACCAGATTTATATTTACACAACCTTGAACGTGGCCTTGGTATTACCAGGGATCGTTTTGCTGGATCTGGTTAACAAATTGACTCATAGTTTTAGCAGGAACATAAGCTTAGCGTGATGAAGAAGAGAAAACGAGTGTCTTTCCACATGGTTCTTTGTTGCACATCCCTAAGGAGCCAGGTTGTATGTTAGCATTTCATCCTGTGCTGCAGAGTCCAATTTAAAATAGTATGAATTGCCTCACGGGCAGTGAGCGATAGAAGGAGAGGGAATGGCTGCAAGCTGCAGCAGGGTAGGGTCAGGCTGGCCATGAGGCAAGAATTCTTCCCAGCAAGAGTGGTCAGAGCCTGGACTGGGCTGCCCAGGGAAGCGGTGGAGTCCCCATCCCTGACTGTGTTTCAGAGTGGATGAGATGTGGTGTTGGGGGATCTGGTGTAGGGGAGACCTTTGTAGAGTGGGGCTGATGGTTGGACTCCATGATCCCAAGGGTCTCTTCCAACCTGAATGAAGCTATGATTCTATGGAGAATAGCACAGTAGACCTTGGATTCCTTGATTCAGCTTAACGTCAAAGCCTTTTCTCTTTACCACAGGAGTTCAACAAGCCCCGGATCAATCCCTAAATCGATAGTTCCTATTTGGTGCCCAGTTGTGTGAGTGTGTTCATCTTGAAAAACTTGCCTGCGTTGGCACCGGTTTCTGCCGCGATGCGAGAAGTCTGGTTTGTGACTTTTCCAAACGTTCAGCTCTGGCTTGCTGTGGGCAGAGGAGGATTCAGAGCACAAGTTTAGCATTCCCGAGTTGCACAGCAGTGGTGTCCTGCCACTTGCTAATTATCCTCGAGGTCAGCAGACCGATTTCTCCAGAGTTTGTACAAAAATGTACAAACTACAGAAAATTGATAATGTTATTTATAAAGCACTCTGCTACTTCCACAGCAAAGGGGGATTTTAAAAAATTGTCTCATACTTGCCTAGTAGCTTTACCAGGTTTGTTTCTTAAAGGTTTTTAACTCCATTTTTATGCTTTAGTCATTAATAGCTTCCTTCTAAATGCAAATTTTGAAGGTTTTGTTCCTTCCTGCTCTTCCTTATGCGTTTCTTGAGAGAATAAATGAGAGTCCTGCTCTCAGAATGAGCTTGCTTGCATTTTCCACGGGAGGAAAAGTGTGCTGCAGAGTCCTGACCGTGGAGCTTTGTACTTTCCATATTGACTTATTACTGGTCTGATCACGTTGAGTCCTTTTTCAGATAATCATCTCCTGCTCTGGTACAGTGAAGGATTTAAGGGTCTGCTTCAGCTTGCTTGTTCTTCAGCATCCACAGATTTTCCTTACGCACATTTTCTAGATGATATGAAATACATGCACAGGCAAAAAGCATCGATTTGGGAATCTAAATATATAGAGGATATATAGAGGATACAAGGGAATATGTAGAGGACACACATGTAGAGGATACAAGGGAATGGCTGCCCTTAGGACACCAAAACCCTACATCTTTTCTTCTTCTTTTTTCTTTCGTCATAATTTTGTTTAAGGGAAGGCACAAAGAGAATAAGAGTTGTCTTTCCTTCTCTGGATTGCTTCTACAGACCCTGACTCTGTTCTTGGGGCTGAGTCTCACCTTGTCCACGTAAGACGAGGCAGGAGTTACTCTGCTTTTTCTTCTCCCTGAGCAAGAGGCATCAGAAGTTCTTTGATGTTTGGGTCGGGGTTGTTCAATGAAAAGATCACAGAATCACAGAATTGTCACGGTTGGAAAGGAGCTCTGAGATCCCCGGGTCCGACCANCTCCTCTTCTCCAAACTAAACATGCTTGTTTCCCTCAGTGTCTCCTCATTCTCCAGACCCCTCACCAGCTTTATGGCTCTCCCCTGGGCATGCTCTGGCACCTCAGTATCCTTCTTGCAGTGAGGTGCCCAGAGCTGAACATGGGACTCGAGGTGAGGCCTCACCACTGCTCAGTACAGAGGCACCATCACTCCCCTACTCCTGCTGGCCACGTTGTTCCTGATACAAGTCATGATACTGTTGGCTAAAAGATAAAAGTCAGCTGTCCACCAGCAGCACCAGGTCCTTTTCTGCTGGGCCACTTTCCAGCCAACTCTTCCCCAAGCCTGTAGCGTTGCTTGGGGTTGTTGTGACCGAAATGCAGGACCTGGCATTTGTCATCCCGACAAGATGACGAGATGCTGGTAACCACAAGCATCCATCCAGCACTGGGCAATGGAAACAGCAGCAAAGTAGAGTGTTTGGTTATTTCTTGTTCTTGTCAACCGGTTTTACTGGCTGTTCCTTTCTCTTGTGAATGAGGCACTTAATTTATTAAACAGGCCCTCGTTTCGGTAGGGCTTGGGGGAGCTCAGAGACCTGTGCAGGCTGGGAGCAGGGAAGTCCCTGGAAACCAAGGTGTGCAGGCAAAGTGTTTAGATACGTTTTGCCTTAGAGTGACCTTTTCCAAGAATTTCACACACACTCCGGGCACTGGGTTTCTTTCCACGGGTTTACCCTTAAGTGCAAAGCCATATGTTTTAGGTAAGGTTAAGCAATCAACAGGTTGTACACTTAACCCTTAAGTCCCCTACCTGGGACTAGACGTTTTTATTACATCGCTTCAGCCCACGTATGACTCCACTGCTACCAAGTGAGAATTTAAAAGGTCGACACAAGTGCCTCTTGAAGGGTATGGGTTTTTTTAGCTCGTTGATTGATATTTATTCCAGATGTAGGTTGTGATTTATTTATTTATTTAATATATTTCATAACCGAGAATCTGTCCCCCAGTCTGGAAGGTGGTCCTCCTGGGGGGGCTTTGAATAGGTTTCAGCCTGTTGAAGCAAATGGCAAGTGAAAGTGCCTGTGATGTGTGATTAGGCCCTTGTTTCATGGGACTGATGCTATCCAGCTTTTATTTACCAGCGTTGTCTCGGTGGTTACTCTGTGTTCTGCCAGCTGCTAGGCATTTCATAGAATCATAGAATCATTTAGGTTGGAAGAGACCCTTGGGATCATCAAGTCCAACCATCATAGAATCATAGAATCATAGAATCATTTAGGTTGGAAGAGACCCCTGGGATCATCAAGTCCAACCATCAGCCCTACTCTACAAGTTCTCCCCTACACCAGATCCCTCAACACCACATCTAATCTACTCTTGAACACAGTCAGGGATGGGGACTCCACCCCCTCCCTGGGCAGCTGATTCCACTGACTGACCACTCTCTCTGGGAAAAACTTTTTCCTCATGTCCAGCCTAACCCTCCCCTGCTGCAGCTTGCAGCCATTCCCTCTCCTTCTATGGCTCATTGCCCGTGAGAAGAGACCAGCACCAACCTCTCTGCAATGCCCTTTCAAGCAGTTGTAGAGAGGGATGGGGTCTCCCCTCATCCTCCTCTTCCTCAAACTAAACAATCCCAACNTGGGCACACTGCTGGCTCATGTTCAGCTGCCCGTCGACCAGCACCCCCAGGTCCTTTTCTGCCAGGCAGCTCCAGTCACACTGCCCCAAGCCTGTAGCCATCCATGGGATTGTTGTGGTCCAAGGGCAGGACCTGGCACTTGGCCTTATTGAAGGCCATGCCATTAACATTGGCCCATCCATCCAGTCTATCCAAGTCCTTCTGTAGAGCATCCCTGCCCTCAACCAGATCAACTCATTTGAGGAGCTATAGCGGATCCCTAGGACAATGTGTCAATACGTCCCCGTTGGAAGGGCATCAAGAGTTGTTCCAAACCTCCCGACTCCTGGGCTGGGCAGATCTAGCAGCTTTTTGGGGTTCTACTTCATGGACCTCAGCAAACACTGCTGTTATTTCCACCTGGTGGCTGGCTGGTGTTACCACCCAAATTAAGGTCACAGTGTACTTTGTTTCCTGGCAGTGCTCAGATGGAGAATCTTTGTAAATAAATGTGGGAAACTATGGCTTTTTATTGCGAATACGAAACTCATCCCTTCTTCCCCTGTCTCTGAAGAAGTGCCCTCTCTGTACCTACCGAGAATATTCCAGTCTCAAACCCGATATAAAGCAGTGGCAGAAGCTGATTAATGGCAGGGCTCACCGTGGCTGACGTTTGGGGTTACATTTTTGAAAGACCCTTCTGAAATTGAGCCGCTAATGTTATTTTACAGCCTTTTTTATGCTTTGAAATTCCTCTAGCAATGCAGAATGTTATTTTTCCTTTTTATCAAAGTTTAAGGGTATTTCAGCAATTAATCTTAGCGTATTTCAGCCAAAAAACATAATAGAGAGAGCTTCTTTGACTGAATAAATAACAGTTCTTCCTGTATTAGCAACAGAGTAAATAGTACATTGTTTGCAACTTTTGGAAAAAAAAATATCAGAGGATGGGAAAGATATGCAAGATTTCTCAGGAAAATTTTTGATGTGTATGTGGATGGTCCCAGACTTGCGAATTTATCATAGAATCATTTAGGTTGGAAGAGACCCTTGGGATCATCAAGTCCAACCATCAGCCCTACTCTACAAGTTCTCCCCTACACCAGATCCCTCAACACCACATCCAATCTACTCTGAAACACAGTCAGGGATGGGGACTCCACCCCCTCCCTGGGCAGCTGATTCCACTGACTGACCACTCTCTCTGGGAAAAACCTTTTCCTCATGGCCAGCCTAACCCTCCCCTGCTGCAGCTTGCAGCCATTCCCTCTCCTTCTATCGCTCATTGCCCGTGAGAAGAGACCAGCACCAACCTCTCTGCAATGCCCTTTCAAGCAGTTGTAGAGAGGGATGAGGTCTCCCCTCAGCCTCCTCTTCCTCAAACTAAACAATCCCAACTCCCTCAATCGATCCTTATAAGCCTTATTCTCCAGGCCTCTCACCAGCTCCGTGTTCCTCCTCTGTACTCGCTCCAGCACCTCGATATCTCTCTTGTGTTGAGGTGCCCAGAACTGGACACCAGACTCAAGGTGTGACCTCCCCAGTGCTGAGCACAGGGGGACAATCACCTCCCTACTTCTGCTGGTCACACTATTTTTGATGCAAGCCAGGATGCCCTTGGCCTTCTTGGCCACCTGGGCACACTGCTTTCACTTATTTTGCTATGTCAAAAAGAACTAATTTTAAGTAGGGGAACGTTTGGGGCGGTGTGGAGGATAAAGATGATGCCCCATTGAATTTGACTGGCTCTGAGGCGCTGTGCTGGAGGAGATGCATTGCCAGTTATTCTTTAAGCATAGTAAGGACATGTGATTATTTGGTTCTACTAGGGGTTTTCCATTAAGGTTTTTAAATGTACCTTGGGTTTTTTCCCCTTGCTGCAGCGACAGGAGTAGGTAGGATGGCGCCTTTCTACGTAACATGTGGTTTTCTTTCTGTATAGAAATTTTCTGCTAAATTCCTGTCATCTTTCCCAGCTTAAATTCTATTTTTAGGGTTTCTTTTGTTACATGTGTGGCAAAAGCAGAAATTATTTTCTGGTTTTATGGGACATTGTGGGTTTTTTTTTAAAGAAAGAGTTTTGTGAATCATATAAAAATGGCTTTGTTTTCAGCACGTTAGCAGTTATCCAGGCAGTGAGCTCACTAGATGGACTAATGCCTGTTGGAGAATTTGGACAGGGAAACCAAGATGGGACTAAGGTGCTCTCTTCTTTTTCTGGGGGGAGTCACGCGGCATTCCTGCTTTTCAGCAAACGTTTAATCAGGATTCATGACCCTTGGGAGTTGCACGTGTGCACAAGAGCCAAGCAGTCTCTGGATTTAAGCCTCCCCGAGTACTCGTTGGCACGAGAGACGGTAACTCCTCCCGGGCTGCGAAACCTGAAGGTCAAGAATGGCCTTTATGAACGTCCCCCAGTACAGGTTTACAATTCTGAGCTGTTAATGTCTCCTGGCTAAAGACAACCTGTTGGGAAAGATCTCTCAACAGCAGCTGGCCCAGACAGTGTTTTGTCACGTTGGCCCCGAGTTACTGCTGGCGAAGTTGCTGTAAGTGCTTTCCCTGAAAGAGCAGCTTTGGGAAGGAGCTGCCTTGGAGGAGTCATGGTTCGTTGCCTGACCCCATCTGGCTTAGACCTAAGAGGGAACAGCCCAGGAAAAGGCATTACTGCTCTCCTCTCTCTCTTCTCTTCCCTTTCTCAAGAGCCTGTTCGGCTGCCTCTCACCCCGTGTTTTCTTTATCCCAACATGCAGAAGAGGTAGTAAACTTCCTAGAACCACAGCCAAGACCAGCATGGGGTGGGAAGTCATTTTTGCCCATATCTAAATAAGACAAGCAGGCAGTAGAGAGCCTACCTCTTTTTTTAGCAGTCTTCTCCATGACCACATGCAGAGTTTGTTTGCTTAATTGTATTTTAAACTTTTAAAGTCACATGAAAGGTTGAACTTCTTTGAGCTCAACAAAAGCACCATAGCACAGCGAGAGGAAATTTGATTTCTTCATAGCTCCCCAGCATTGTGTGAACAAGTTCCAGTTCCAGCATCACAGATTCACCAGCCCTTGGGAGGTGTTTAAAAGCCGGGCAGGTGGTGCTGGGGGGACATGGTTTACTGCTGGATTTGGCAGTGTTAGGTTGATGGTTGAACTCGATGGTCTTCAAGGTCCCTTCCAACCTAGAAGATTTCATGATTCTGTGGTTATTTTCGGGTGGTGTCCTCAGCTGTGATGGTGCGTCCTCACGGGTGGCGATAGCTTTACTGTGGTAGGGCTGAAGAGTGGATGGAGTCAAGGTCAGCGTTTGACCTGAGGACTCCTCAGTGTTGAGTGACATGTGTGAAGCAAAGGTAAAGCACATTCCTGGGGAAATAATTAGAATTTCTTTGCCTTTTTAGTTTCTTGGTGTCCTGCAGCGATGCTCTAGCACTGTGTTTTGATGTGGATTCAGTACGGAATTGCTATCGTCGTACTGAGCTATAAAACCTTTTATGATCTCATGTAAAAGGCTGCATTTTACGTGTAGCTTTTAAAAGCCCCTAAATTGTCTTTAAAAGATATTTTTAATTGTTGCCTTTAATAACTATGTTATGCACATTAAGCTCTGTAGAGGCAAATCTCATCTGGTTGAGGAATGAGGCGAGGATTTCGCTCGCTGTTTACAAGCGTATTTTAAAAGCCTTGTTGAAGGCAAGTGGCCAAGTGAGTTGTCCCCGAGTGACACCTGCTGCAGCCACGCTGGAGGTGCTGCCCTGGTCTTCCTGGAAGGAACTCTCGAGTCTGGTTTGGAGCAGTCAGTAAATCAGAGCATCCTTCAGATGACTGATGAGGCCCCTAAAGTAAGTTTGGGGCTGTCTTAATTCAGTGTCTTCCTTAAACGTGTTCCCATGGCCACGTGGCATTGAACAGACTACCTTGTCCAGAGGGTCTGGAAACTAAGCTACCTTTCATCTTCCCAGTGCTCCTTCTGGGGAAAGGAGGAGGAGGAGGATGTTAATGGAGTAGTACTTAAGAAAGCTGAAGTGCTACAATGCATGCTTTTAACGTGTCAGGGATAAAAATGTGCCTTTTTTGGTCAGGACTGAACATTTTCCCACAATCGAACTTTAAAACAAAAAAAGTTT
This sequence comes from Jacana jacana, assembly GCA_013400555.1. Taxonomy (NCBI): domain Eukaryota; kingdom Metazoa; phylum Chordata; class Aves; order Charadriiformes; family Jacanidae; genus Jacana; species Jacana jacana. The sequence goes on along the minus strand of VZTM01037193.1, from coordinate 370,915 downwards.
AGCTTTCTAGAAAACAGCATCTATATGTTGTTATAATATATAGACTGTTATATATTCAGGTACATGTAACTTCACTGAATAGCTTCTCTGAAAACGAGCATTTAAGTATGTGCTTTAATGGAACTCCAGCAGAAGGAATAATGAGTTCTCCCGGAAAATCCCACGAGCAGAGGGTTTTACGGGTTGGATTTTCTGTTCCCTGATATATTTGGTGGTAAAATATCAAACTGAAAGATGGCACACGTTACGTTTCAGGTAGAAATTCTTAACTCTTTGGCACCGAGCCTCTAGAGCATGTTTTCCAGCATTGGTCACAAATTAAACAGTTTGCTTTTGTGATTTTTTTTTTTGTTTTAAATAGATATTGTTTTTAAGCCCAGGCTGTAGTTAGAGATTTCTGTGATGCTGTCACCAGCACACTTTGTGTAGGTAGACCTCTGCAGAGCTCTCAATAAACAAGCTGTCAGGACTGTTTGGATAAGAGCTAGGGAAAGGGCAATAATAAACCCAATGTACAAGACGGTTTGAAAAGCCAAGTTATCTCAGACTGTTTATTTTTAATGGGCTTCCACAAATAGAAGGTACTTTATTGTCTGTGATACAAATAAATGCTAGGAAGCGTGCAGGGCTTTAGACGCTGCTGAAGCTTGGAAGTTGAGTAATTTTCAAAATATAATGAAATGTCTGATACTCCTTCAAAAGATGCTGTCTGCTGCAGGAGAAAATGACTCGTACATTTTAAAGAGAAATAAAGATTGGAATTCCCCGTGGTTGCTTTAGAAAGTGCCGGTAAATACGATGTCGTACCAGGGTAAAGGGGTTATGGCATCTGCAGCAGCCCTTTTCTCAAATGAGGTAAAGTCCACTCTTAACTCAAAGCTTGTCAGGTCTGTTTTTTATCATTTTCCTGCATAGACTAAATAGCACGAAATCCCAAACGAATGCCATGTTAATCAAAAGAAACAGTAAGATGTTTGCCGCGTTATTAAAACCAGGCTTCCCTCTTGTGACAAATCACCTGCGCTCTCCGACCCGAGGCCTGAAACCCTGCCGCTTTCAGGAGTCCCTGACGGCAGACGTGGGGCTGGAAACCCCCAGGGAACCTTTAGCAGATTTCGGCTCCCCTTGCCTGAGGGGCTTTGCAGACCTTCTTGAGAAGATGTGGTTTCAAACCTCAGCCTCTGCTCTTGGCAGTGACCCTTATGGAGTTTGCAGTTAAGAGTCGGTCCTGTGCTGGTCACCTCTCTCTGTCTTTCTTCTGTCCCCCTTTTCTCCATAGCATAAAAAAGGAGATTTTTTGGAGTTAGGAATGTGCTTGCCTGAGCCAAGTCCAAGACACAATTTAGAACTCCTGGATGACTTCTATTCAAATTTGACCATATTACTTTTCTGTTCTTTGGTTGGGTGTTAACAAGGATTTATAGCTGTGTCCTTCCCAGGGCAGTGGTTGAGGCACCATCCCTGGAGGTATTTAAAAGGAGGGGTAGACATAGTGCTTAGAGATATGTTTTTGGTGATGGGTTTTGTCAGTGTCAAGTTGATGGTTGGACTTGATGATCTGAAAGGTCCCTTCCAATGCAGACAATTGTGTGATTCCGCAAGTACTTGCCTATTACTTGCATTTCTCTTCTAAAATGGGACTAAATAAGACACTGGATATACTACTGTTCTTTTTCTGAATAGCCAAATGGGAGGTTGTTCCTTTTTGTTTTACACTGCCTGGTTTCTTCTTCTTCTGGCTTGCATCAAAAATAGTGTGACCAGCAGAAGCAGGGAGGTGATTGTCCCCCTGTGCTCAGCACTGGTGAGGCCACACCTTGAGTCTTGTGTCCAGTTCTGGGCACCTCAACACAAGAGAGATATCGAGGTGCTGGAGCGAGTACAGAGGAGGGCAACAAAGCTGGTGAGAGGCCTGGAGAATAAGACTTATGAGGATGGATTGAGGGAGTTGGGGTTGTTTAGTTTGAGGAAGAGGAGGCTGAGGGGAGACCTCATCCCTCTCTCCAACTGCTTGAAAGGGCATTGCAGAGAGGTTGGTGCTGGTCTCTTCTCACGGGCAATGAGCGATAGAAGGAGAGGGAATGGCTGCAAGCTGCAGCAGGGGAGGGTTAGGCTGGCCATGAGGAAGAAGTTTTTCCCAGAGAGAGTGGTCAGTCAGTGGAATCAGCTGCCCAGGGAGGTGGTGGAGTCCCCATCCCTGACTGTGTTTCAGAGTAGGTTGGATGTGGTGTTGAGGGATCTGGTGTAGGGGAGAACTTGTAGAGTAGGGCTGATGGTTGGACTTGATGATCCCAAGGGTCTCTGCCAACCTAAATGATTCTATGATTCTATGAGAAGAAGCATGGTACCAGTGAGCACAAGGGGTGATGTTTGGTGGCTGTGGCCCAGGTGTTCCTCACACACAACCACCTGATGAAGCTGAGATTTCCTCAAGTGCTGAAGTTTATGTCCTCAATCAAACCCAGCGTAGGGTTCCACCACCTTCTGCCTGCAGAATCATTTTTGGTTTGCTGCATGGAGGTGGTCCACGGAGCAAAGTTGCCTTTTCCAGCTTTCAGAGCTTCTGTTCTCTCCCGGCTGAACCTTTGCCCGGCTGCTCTCCCGTTCCTCTGGCTTGCTCCTCTCCATTCACCTTTGGTCCTCTACCGTTTCCCAGCCATAGCTAGAAGGGATGCTGCAGTGCCCTACAGCTACAGTAACAAATCACTTGTGGAGTCTGAGGTTTGGCTCTGAACCTGGATCACTCCTTTTTTTTTTACTATTTTCCTCCAAGCAAAACATGGGGCTGAGAATTGGCATATTGGCTTTTTTTTTTTTTTTTTCCCCAGAAATAAAGCATTTATTGTGGAACAAACAGAAAATGTTAAAAAAAAATAATCATTAGAAGCTTGACTTTGAGTCAGAGTATTTTATTAGAGAAAATCAAACCGTCTCCCTTGGTTTTGCCTGTTTGGAGTTCTCAGCTGTGTTCAACAATTTGAAAATGAGAGGTGATTTCAGATGCAATGATGGCTCTTTCCCCGCAGCCATCTGAAGAGGATTCAGAGTGGTTCAAATGAAGCTTTTGTTTTTACATAAACAATTCATTAAGATCAATGTCAACCTGCAAAAAAAAATATTAAAAAAATAATGGTATCATCAATCAACATGTGTTTTTGCTTAAAAAAAGAAAAAAAAAGCAGCCTGTTTCAAGCAAGAGATCTGGGCTGATTATTTTGCACCAGCACAGATTTATGGGTGGCTGTAAATCAGCTCCCCCCTCCCAAGTTGTAAAGTAGTGATAATACTGCTCTTGTTCAAATATTATTATTAATTCTTTTTTATTATTTAGATAGGAAACCTTGCTGGGGGCAGGGCTTGTTGCTGGCAACTGGTTTATGGAGGAGAGGCCATGCTGAAGTCTGCTCGGGTGTGTATCTGACCTGGGTAATGGGGGAACGAATGAGCTTAGTTCCCTTTGGAGATGACAGCGGTGTGACATAACCCAAAAGAGGCCTTTTGTGGGTTTTTAGCTTTATTTAATGAAAATGGGACAAATGGTGAGAAATGGGGACTCTTTTGATTCATTGCCTGCGCAGCCTCTCTGCTGGGAATTAATTAATAACCCTTGTCGGTTATTTTCCTAGGTCTTAAGGAGCAGGATATTATCTAGTCTGTCTCAGGGCTTCACCTCCTCGGAGCAGTAGCCAGGATGTCTGAGAGGGTTTTTCAGAGCTTTTTTTCCCCCCCTGCAGCCCATCTGGTCCCTTGATGAGCTGTGCTGGGACTTGGGTCACCCTTTGAAGTTTGTTTGGAGTCCTGTCTAGACTCCCCCCCCTAAAAATTCCCTCCTCCCCAGCTTTGCTTTTGTAGATTTTAATTTTTTTTAAAAAAAACTTTTGTCTATGAAAAGTGAATTTCTCGTGCCAGTACCAGCTAAACTCGTCTGACTGGGTGATTGCATCAGAGAGGTACAAGATGTTTTGGGTGGCAAAAGCGTTTGAAGTTCACGTGGTGGCCCCTATTCCCAGTTTTCTGTACCCACCCTGCATGGCTTCCTTTGCAGGCAGAAAGAAAATCACTGTGTCTGGACAAAAGGCAACCTGTCATACTTGGAGTAGGTATCCAAGTTAGTACTATGGTAAAGAAGCACCTCATTTTAATCTGTATAGTTTTGCTTCTTTTTGTTTTAGATAACGCTCACGGGAAATCTGATGCACAGATGCTGTGGGAAGGGTTTTATTGCTTTAAAAATGTGCATGGTAACACACTATATATTATTTCTTGGTTGTTTCTCTAACATGTGCTCATGTAGCCAAAGAGGTTTGAGTTGTTGTTGTTGTGTTTGTTTTTATTTTAAATAATGAACTGAAAAATTCAGAGACAAGTGTGCTCTCATGGCCAAGAAGGCCATTGGCATCCTGGGGTGTATCAGAAGGGGGGTGGTCAGTAGGTCAAGAAAGGTTCTCCTCCCCCTCTACTCTACCCTGGTGAGACCCCATGTGGAGTATTGTGTCCAGTTCTGGGCCCCTCAGTTCCAGAAGGACAGGGAACTGCTGGAGAGAGTCCAGGGCAGGGCTACCAAGATGATGAAGGGAGTGGAGCATCTCCCATAGGAGGAAAGGCTGAGGGAGCTGGGTCTCTTGAGCTTGGAGAAGAGGAGACTGAGGGGTGACCTCATGAATGTTGATAAATATGTAAAGGGTGAGTGTCAGGAGGATGGAGCCAGGCTCTTCTCGGTGACATCCAATGATAGGACAAGGGGTAATGGGTGCAAGCTGGAACAGAGGAGGTTCCACTTGAACTCGAATGAGGAGAAACTTCTTCATGGTGAGGGTGACTGAACACTGGCAGGGGCTGCCCAGGGAGGTTGTGGAGTCTCCTTCTCTGGAGACATTCCAAACTCGCCTGGACATGTTCCTCTGTGATGTGCTCTAGGTGTTCCTGCTCTGGCAGGGGGATTGGACTGGAGGAGCTTTCAAGGTCCCTTCCAATCCCTGAGATTCTGTGATTCTGTAAGTGTAGTATCTTTCTTTCCTTTTCCTTTCAATGTTTTTTAACTTTTATGTGTCATTAGTTCCTTGAGGTTAATGTCCCTAGTGTTTATTCTAGATTTTATGCTTAATCTTAGTTTCAAAGAATCCTAAAAATTAGGAATATGTTTTTTTCAATCAGGTTTTCATTCCTAGGAAACACAGTGCTTATTGGAGCTGATCTACAAAATCACACCCATTGTTACGGCCCCCGTCTTCTTTTTAAGGAGACTTCGTTAACAAGCCTTGCAGGTTCCACACGCTTAAAGAAAGGCAGAAAACATGGGGTTTATCAGGCTGATACTAGTATTCTGAGAAGCTCATTTGGACTCCTAGGATGTGCAAAAATCATGGTAAATTTGTGAAGTTCATTCTGGTTTATATATAAAAGATATCTGTGAACTCTTCCTGATCCTTCACGTGGACAATACTTGAAGCTTGCACAAATTTCATCTCATAAATCTCATAAGAGAGTAAAATGTCTTTACTTTCTGCCCACCTCCCCACTCCCTTCCCCTGGTCCCTCCTTCTGCTCAGCCAAAACTTATCACGGGTCCAAGGACCATTTAACTCGACTCGAACACATGCAGCAGGTTAGAGGGCAGAGAGTCTTGGAAGCCAAAAGCACGTCCGAGACCAACAGCAGATGAGTATTAGTTTTGGTCTCATATCCAATGGTCTAAAAGGCAGCAAAGGAATTGATTTTTATCTCTGCTAGCAAAGGAGGATCAACGATTACGTGGCCACCTCTGTCCCTGAATTATGTGGAGAGCAAAAAGCGGGGCTCTCCGTTAGTGGAAATGTGATGGAAGCTCCTATCCTATTCAACAAGGGCAAGTGTAGGGTGCTGCCCCTGGGGAGGGATAACCCCTTGCACCAGTACAGGTTGGGGGCTGACCTGCTGGGAGCAGCTCTGAGGAAAAAGACCTGGGAGTCCTGGTAGACAACAGGATGCCCATGAGACAGCAATGTGCCCTTATGGCCAAGGCCAATGTCACCTTGGGGTGCATCAGGATGAGCGTGACCATCAGGTTGAGGAAGGTCATCCTCCCCCTCTGCTCTGCCCTGGTGAGGCCCCAGCTGGAAAACTGGGTCCAGAATGACAGGGAACTGCTGGAGAAGGGTGCAGCAGAGGACCACAAAGATGATGAGGGGCCTGGACATGTCTCTGGTGAGGAAAGGCCGAGGAAGTTGGGTCTGTTTAGTCTGGAGAAGAGAAGGCTGAAGGGAGTTCTGATCAACCCCTATAAATACTTCAAGGATGGGTGTCAGGAAGATGGGGCCAGTCTTGTCAGTGGTGCCCAGTGACAGGACAAGAGGAAACTTGAACATAGGAGGGTCCCTCTAAACATGAGGAGGAACTTCTTCACTTTGAGGGTGGCAGAGCCCTGGCAGAGGCTGCCCAGAGAGATGGTGGAGTCTCTTGTCTCTGGAGACATTCAGAACCCGCCTGGACACGTTCCTGTGCAGCCTGCTCTGGGTAGACCTGCAGTGGCAGGGGGTTGGACTGGATGATCTCCAGAGGTCCCTTCCAACCCCATAGTGTTCTGTGATTCTGGCCAAAACCCAATGAGTGCGAGAGGAGTTCACACCCAGAGACCAAAATAAGGAACTTCCCGAGTGTTTTGTGCCTGGTCTGTCTCCCCTTCCTGGGAATCTCATACTGCCTGGGGATAAAACCTTACTTCAGCTTTTCCTTTTTCTCAGTTAAACGAGTTTTATTCTCCCCAGATGACTTCTTATCTTTCCTCCAGCTTCTCAATCTTTTGCCCAGGTGGCAAAAGCTGCCTCTCCATCAAATTGCTGAGCTCAGAATAAAAATCAAGGTGACTTTTTCTTGTTTTGGTCGGTGACTCAGTAGTTGGAGAACGAGGCAGATATATCAAAACCTTGCCAATTAAAAGCATTACAAGTTTGTTAACTTTTAGAAAGGCGTTTTTCTGTCGTGAACAATGGCATAGGTGGGGCTGAGGTTACGTGCCAAGTGTGAAATAAGTTTTGCTGGAGGGGAAAAATTACCTAATTGGTCTCCCAAACGTGGGGCTCCCGCTGCAGCTCAGGCAGGGGGTTCGCCTGTGGGGACAGGACCAGAGGCTGCGTGAACTCGGAGGCGTCGGTTTGTACAGCCACATATGTCAGAGCAATTGTCACCCTGAATAGTGCAAAATTCCCATTCCCTCCTTCCCTCTTCCTTCCCCTTTTTTCTCTGCTGAAACCCAGTGGACACTCTTTACAGGGGAGAGGACAAGGAGTCGTATTCCATCACCCAAACCCCAGTCCTGAGGGTCCCCAGGAGGCTGGGCTGTGGTTACACCTGCTTAAGAACCTCCTCCAGTGCTGAGAGATGTCTGGGAGAAGGGAGCCTGGCAAAACCCCAGCAGAACAGTGCAAGGGAAAAGAAAGTGTTGGATAAATCCCTACACTTACAGATAAATAATTCAAACTTTCTGTTGTTGTTGTTACAAAACAGGACTGTTTAAATGAGCGTATTTCCTTCTTGAAAACTTTACAAATTTAAAAAGGTTTTCAGAAAGGTTTGATTTGTTTTAGGTTATTGTTTTAAATGAGTCAGGTAGGTTTGCTGCCTGTCTCCAAGTTCTGTCTTCTTAAAGAATAAATGTAGTACTAGGACATAGAGTCATAGAATGGTCCAGACTGGAAGGGACCTCTAGGGTCATCTAGTCCCAAGTCCCCGCAGTCAGGAGGGACACCCCCAACTAGACCAGGTTGCCCAGGGCCTCCTCCAGCCTCCCCTTGAAGATCTCCAGGGAAGGGGCCTCAACCACCTCCCTGGGCAACCTGTCCCAGTGCTCCACCACCCTTAGAGTTAAGAACCTATTCCTAATGACCAATCTAAAGCTCCTCTTCTCCAGCTTGAAGCCATTGCCCCTTGTCCTGTCCCTGCAGGCCTTTGTCAACAGACCCTCCCCAGCCTTCCTGTAGCCCCTTCAGGAACCGGAAGGCTGCTCTGAGGTCTCCCTGGAGCCTCCTCTTCTCCAGGCTGAACAACCCCAGCTCCCTCAGCCTGTCCTTGTAGCAAAGGTGCTCCAACTCCCCTGAGCATTTTGGTGGCCCTCCTCTGGACCGGCTCCATCAGGTCCATGTCCTTCTTATATTGAGGGCTCCAGACCTGCACACAGCACTCCAGGGGAGGTCTCACCAGAGCAGAGCAAAGTGGCAGAATCCTCTCTCTGGATCTACTGGTAACGCACCTTTTGATGCAGCCCAGAATGTGACTGGCCTTCTGGGCTGCAAGTGCCCACTGCCTGCTCATGGCCAGCTTCTCCTCCATCAGCAAGTCCCAACCCCAAGTCCCTTTCCTCAGGGCTGCTTTCTAATATCTCGTCCAAGACATGTTCTTGATTAAAACAACTGACTTAAGTCATGCTCCTGGGTAGAATAGAGCTTATTATATATGTTGTATTTCTGCTTGTCTGTTGTTAGTAAGTTAAGAGGCAGGGATTTGTATTTTTTGGTGCTTACATAGCATGTGTTTTCCTTAGGACAGTTTTCTGAACTTTGCCACGATGACATGAGCGGTCCAGTTGTAGCCTCAGCTTCCAGGGAAGTGGGATTTGGGGTCATGTTCTATTGCTGACATTTAGGTTGGATGTCTCGGTTCTTAGTGTGCTGACTGTGAAAGGTGGAGACTTTCCTGCCCAAGCTGCTGATTCAAGGGATAACTGCTCCGTAACCTGCTCACAGCGTTCTGCTGATCTGGTGTTTCGGTAATTAAACACAAAAAGTTGGGGATAGCAAAACACATGGGCTGGGATCTTCTTCCCTTGGGTGTCGAACACAATCTGTCCAACATCAGCAGCTCTGGGCTGTTTCAGTCCTGTGTGTCATCACCCCCATGACATGATGTGGTGTAACAGCCAACCTGGCCAAGGCCCGTGCCAGAGATAAATCTTTGGAGGGGAGGGAGGTAGATGGATCCCTTTCCCCTCCCCCAGAAGAACTGGGCTCAGAGAAGTTTTTGGCCAGCTGCTCCTGTTGAAAGCTGGGTGGGATCTTCGCCCTGGAAAGCTGGGGTTCTGATCTGTTGCCAGAGCAACATTGCTCACTGAAATATATTTTTGGACATATTTTCATCTCAAAAAACAGAACTTCTGGAAGAGATACGTGGGATGGGGATAACACTTTTTTGCATGAACACACAAAAGTCTTGTTGTGAAAGTTTTAGGAACTTATAGAATCATAGAATTGTCTAAGTTGGAAGGGGCCTTTAAGACCATTGAGTCCAACCATCAACCTAACATTGCCAAGTCCACCACTAAAGCATGTACCTCAGCACCAGGTCTGCCTAGCTTTTAAATACCTCCAGGAATGGTGACTCCATCACTGCCCTCTACCAAGGCTTGACAACCCTTTTGGTGAAGACATTTTTCCTGATATCCATCCTAAACTTCCCCTGGAGCAACTTAAGGTCGTTTCCTCTTGTCCTATGGCCTGTTCCTCTTTAGAAGAGACCGACCCCCCTTGGCTACCCCCTCCTTTCAGGGAGTTGTAGAGAGTGAGAAGGTCTCCCCTCAGCCTCCTTTTCTCCAGGCTGAACACCCCCAGCTCCCTCAGCTGCTCCTCACAAGACTCCAGAGTTCTGTCTCTTCTACTTTCTGTTCTCCAGGTGGCACATCTCTGGGACTTCCTTCCTAGACCATGTAAATGATCATCTGAGCTTTTAAACTCAACTCTCTCTAGTCTGCTGTTATCTCTCCTGTGAAGGGTGTGAGACAAGTCTGGGCTCCAGAAGTGGCCTCGCAGGTCCCCAGTTGAGGGGAATGGTGGCTTCCCGTGGCCAGCTGGCTAAGCTGCTGCTTATGGCAGTCCCATAGATTGGTGGCCTCCAAGGATGTGCTCCTGCCACATGTTCAGCTGGTTGTCCACCAGGTCTAGGGGAAAAAAAAAGAGAAAGGTTAGCTGGTGAGGAAGAAATGTCATTTTTGGTTTAAATGTGGGACTACAACTAAATGGACATGACATCGTTCCTCACGGGAACACATTCACTGTGTGTTTTGGTTAAATTCTTGATTTTCCCGTGTGCCTCGTGCATCCACAAAGCTGATGATAACACTTCTGGGTTTTTGTACTGTCTGTTAAGCTACGAGCCTGTGAGATTGGGAACTGTCTCTTGATGTGTTTAGACAGTAGCCAGGGCTTGACTGGGGGGTCCTCGGGTAGGTCTCTGATCCGAAACGACAGCAGGAGAGAAACCACAGGACAAAAAGCTGTGCAAATCTTCCTGAGATGATCTGAAAACACCCCGAGTTCTCACAAGGTAGAAGTCAAATGCCATAACTGCGAGTCTTCTGATGGAACAAGTTGGTCCAGCCACATATATCTGAATCTTTTTATCTTTTTTTTTTTTTTTTTGGCTTTTGATATGGCAGATCCCTGAAGTTTCATCTCTTTGGTGCTAATTAGGTGTGTTAATCCTTATTTCCCCTTTCAGTTGTCTAAGGAAAATGCGTTGGAAGCTAGTGTTTTGGGGCAAGGAAGGGAAGAGATGCAGTCAGCTTCAGGTTATGAGGAATACAATAGTATGGAACTGGTTTTGCTTTATATAGGGAACTGCTAATTGGATGTTAGAGGCTGCTAACTTTATAGTCTTGTAAAACTGCAATGACTGGAGCTGGCGCTTGAATTAAGTCTCTAGGGAGAAAAGAAGGTTTTCGTGTCACTCTGAGGAGAAAAGGTTAAGAAACAAACTGAAAGAACAGTTGTTTTGGTGTTTGTGCTCCAGTAATTCTCAGTTCTGTAATTTAACCAGCATTTCAGGCATCCTCATGGTGTTTGAGGGTAGGTGTAAGTGCTGGGACCAGATTCGAAAATGGCACAGATTTAATTTGCATATGGCCAGCCCCAAATCTAGGTTCCCGTTCCCTCTCTTTGGTTTTGGAGGGCTAGAAAGTTGGGATACGTTTTCCCGCGAGCTCGTACCAGCAGAATACAAACTAGAGTGTGTACTGGATCTTAGGAGCAAACCAAACATCTTTACTGGAGATGTCTTCCAGAAGGAGGTAGCTCTACGCGGGTCTGCCTGCAGCACCTGGTTTTGCTCCTGAGTTGAATCCCAGTGAAGCATCATTCCCAGGGGAAGGGCACAGGGGAAGTTCTGCTTGGAAATGCTGTTCCCCATCCTGCCTGGGTCCAGCTCAAGCATAAAGTACAGCGTCAGTATTTTGTGCTCCCAGGGGTGTTGTTTTAAATAGAGGAAACTCATAGTTTATACCTTTCTTCTTGTATAAATAGGAACGACAGCGACATTTTTAGAAATCACATCCCTCTGAGAGAAAAAGGCATCATTTCCTTAACTTTTAAGATGCGTTAAGAGTATATAAATCTGTGTGTTGGGCCTGGAGGGACTGTGCTCCTGGACTTCTGCAGGTGCAGGCAGTAGTGAGAGCAATAAAACACGCTGAGTGGCCGGTCTGCTTTTGTTTCACCCGCATCAATTACGGTGGTTTCGTGTCTGGAAACTGCCGTGCCAAAGACGACCCAGCTCCTCTTCAATGGTAGAATGAGGTGCAGCTCTCCCCAAGGCTGCATGTGAAAGACCTCAACCTGGTGAGGTTAGAAATAAGTCCTAAAAAGGTGCCTAGATTTAACCTTCATTTTTTTCCGAGATAGACCCTGAAGGCGTCGGTTTTATGAATAAACTATTGTTCTTGGAGTTATTGAGTACTCCCCTCCCACTGCTTACTGGGGTGCTGTGCAAGGGACACGGTCAGCTGTGGTTTTAAGTGGAATGGCTGATCCTTCGCAGCAGCACATGGCGATTTACGGTCTTGGAGTGACATGGTCAAGTGTCTTAAGCTCAGAGGGAAAGAGAAGGCCATTAGAAAAGGGGTGTGAGGTGACGAGCGTTCTCCAGATGACAAATATCTGTGTGTTCCTTTACATCACTCCCTTTGCATCTGGGAGATTGGAAACAACTAAATGATGCTTTGTGTGGTGGAAAAACAGTTTGGGAGCGAGAACCTCCCCAAACCATGGGCTGCTCTTGGGCAGTGCAAATCCTCGGTTCTGGTTCAGACATATAAACCCCCCCACTATATAGCTATGGAGAAATAATGTCACCAGCAGAAGAATAATTAGGAATACAACTCCAGATTTATCCAGATGATAAGGAAGGGTCTTTCCAGCACCTCACATCTGTCTGGCAGAAGAAGGCTGCCCAGCTGTGCGTACAAGAGCCGGCGGTGTTGGCCACCCTGCTTGGCCAGGCTGACCACTGGCAAGAAAGACCATCACTGAGCCCATGCTGACACCCTTGTTCCTGGCAAACTTCCCTCTGGAAGGGGAGGGATGAAGTTTCCTAGCCAAGTTGGAGGTGAAATTGGGGTTTTTTTTATTGCTTTTCCTCTGTCTGGCTCTCCAAGTTCTGCAGGGATTCACATGGGACTGACTGTGAATTAGGCTGTGCATAGCTTAGACTACCAGAACCAGTCTGCCTGCAGCAGAAGGTGGAGACAGTGCCTTGGCTAGCTCTGGAGAGGTCAAGCGGTCTTGGTCATGCAGAGTTCTCTGAGTCTCCCGAGCTCTGAAGTAACCTCTGTAGCTGAAGGAGATTTTCTTGCCATCAGTTATGCAAGCAGCAATAATCTTCCCATCACTTACACGGCCTTCAGACCTCCTTCTCCATCCCTCAAAGCCTCACCGTGGTCCTCCTGCTTCAGAAGTGCCACTCCTTGGATGCGGGCCAGATGTCTCGGGAGAAGCAGGGGGTAAAAGCCCCGTAAATTACGCTGCTATTATTCTTGGTCAATGAAGGAAATGAGTGATTAAGTGTACATGGGACTCACGAGTGTCCAGCACATTATCAGTGCTGGTATTTAAACTATGTAGAGCGTATCAGAGAGAAGGAAAGTATTTCCTTATATCTGTGCCTGCCTTTCTTCTTGACTTTGATACAAAGATAAGGCCCGTGCTCTAATGAATCACCATTGGGGGAGATAGTAAGATTGATTAGGCCTTTTACTGAGGGAATAGGTCAGATACTTGCAGTACAAAGCTAAGCTTCAACTTTGATAGCTCTCAGGCTATGCTTTTATGTTTTTTCCTCCCCCCAGAATAGTTTTTATATCTACAAAGAGATGTTTAACTCCTTAAGAGAAGTCGATTTGCAAAGTCAAGATGGACAAAATAAACTAGTGATTGTGCTTATGGTTTCCCTACAAATCCTCATGGCTTTTGTAATTATATCTTGTCTGCATTTGAATGTCAGCTAAATTACTAAACATCTTACATAGACCTCCTTTTCATGGTGGAACTCCATTTTTTCCTCTATATTCTTGTTTAACTCAAACACTGGACAAAGAGGTTTATGTGTTTAAATAACGTGAAGATGTCTGCAGTTGTATTTTAAAGGTTGTTTCTTAAATAGCTGCTCACTTTTGAAAGTGTTAGGGCTGAAATGGGACAAGCTGCTCTGAAAACACTAAGGGGACAGCCGGGGGGGCAGGACATCCTTGATCTTTGCATTGCTGAGAAGGACTATGTCAGTGGTGGCACCTTCAGCAGTGGTGGTGTAGAGCTGTGGATTTCCATGCCATTCAGAAGACTGAATTCACGCTGGTCACTGGCAGGGAGCAGTAAGAAAGATAAATCAGTAGCTTTTCATGGGCTTTGGGGCAAAAGACAGTCGTGACTTTCCTTTCTGGACACCCCAGGCTGTCCCAGCTTCCTCGAGCTCCGTTGTCTCTTGAGCTTTTATTGGAAATGCTGTGTCCGACTACCGTGGCAGTGTAGTGTCTTTAATAATAAAGGATAATTGCTTTTCTGTGTGTGTCAGGGCACTTACCCAGTTCTCAGCACATCCCCTCTGCAGAAGCATTTAACTGGCAGCTACCTTAAAATGCTTTCTTACCTTAATTTTACTGGGGAGGATCAGAGGACTCCAGCCTTTGAGCACCGAATCCCTATCCACTGTTTTTAAAAAGCCTTATATACAGACTCTTGAATAATAGATCTGTGAGGAGGAAAATTGCCCTTCCAGGACAATCCTGCAAGTCTTGGGCAGCAGAATGAGTAGATAATTAGTGAGCTCTATTAAGGCATTAATGTGTTTGGTAGAGGTCAGACTTCCTGAGTTCTCCCACAGGACTCCGGTGCTGCTTTCGTCAATAGACGTGTCGTCCCCAATTCCGTAGGAGCTATTTACCAGTATGGTTGGTAAAGTAATTTCCCCCATTACCAGTGAGATTGACTGCTCCGATGCTTATTATGATATTGTGGAACATTTCAGGTGATTTCAGAACATTTCTGTGTAAAAAACTGAGTTTACTTGGCAGAGGGGGCGATAACTACAGCACTTTGAAGCAGTTAGATGTGTGTTAACTCTCCAGGCTGCTGCGGTAACCACGGAGTTCCCTTTGTAATACCTGTTCTGGCAGCTCAGGGGGTGCCTCGAGAGCCTGCTTTGGCACTCTTCAGTCTCTTGTGGGTTTGTTTGCTCTGTGTCTCCTGTGCCTATTTATTGCTCAAAGACGCCTCCTTGTTTATAGCTGTTTATCTTGATCGTCAGGGGTTATGGAACCTGTTGACATATAAATCAAGGAAGGTGTTATTTGTAGAGCTTTTGTGGTCGGGGATCTACAAATTATGGTGAAGTTATTATCTTTGCTGTTGTTCCTCACTACTTCTGTAAACTCTATCTATGTGATTTTAATGTGCCCTATATGTTAGAAAAACAGGCAGTGAATAGTGATCAAATGATGCAACCAAAGAAGTATTTCACAACTGATGGGATCCCTAACCTAATACTATTGGGGCTGTCTCCACCAAAGAGGTGTTACCTGTGAATATGTGTATCCTGCTATACAGCGATGGCTGGTCGGGTGGAAGTGGTTTGGGAAGCTTTCTCCAGCTCCTGAACCCCTACTGGCCTTCTGGCCACTAAGAGGCTGTTGGTGGCACTACCTGGCATCTGTGGGGGGATGTTCAGAAGAGGGAAATCACTCTGACAGAATGTACTAGGAGTTGCTTTTTGGTGTCTTCCAGCAATCTTTGAAAATGTGAAAGCAGATGGAAAGGAATGAGAGTGGTGTCCCCCGGGGCTCAGGATTGGGACTGGTTCTCTATAGCATCTTTATTGGTGATCTTGACAAGGGAACTGAGTGCACCCTCAGTAGGTTTGCAGATGATACCAAGTGAGGTGGGATGGTAGAAAGACTTTGCAGAGGGATCTGGACAGGTTGGATAGTTGGACTGAAGACAATAGGGTGAGGTTCAGCAAGGCCAAGTGCCGGGTCCTGTACTTGGGTCACACCAACCCCATGGATGGCTACAGGCCTGGGGCAGTGTGGCTGGAGCTGCCTGGCAGAAAAGGACCTGGGGGTGCTGGTCCACAAGGGGCTGAACATGAGCCAGCAGTGTGCCCAGGTGACCAAGAAGGCCAATGGTATCCTGGCTTGTATTAGAAACAGTGTGACCAGCAGCAGTAGGNATCCCTGGAGGGATTCAACAGACAGGTTGATGCAGCGCTTACAGTTTAGTGATGGGTTTATATTTTCAGAGTTAGGTTGATGGTTGGACTAGATGATGTTGAAGGTCCCTTCCAACCTAGACAGTTCTATGCTTCTATGAGAAAGACTTGAGTGGCTGCCGAGATGAGGCATTACTTTTAGGTCAGAACCCAACTGCTTGATTTGCGCCGCGGCGGCCAGGTTTTGTAACCGGCTTCTCGGTTTTCCCCTTCCATGCGTTATCTTTACCTCAGGGAGATTACTCATGCTGGTAACTGCTACTGATGGGGAGGGAGCTGGTAGGACCAGGTCCACAGACCCGGTGCTTGCGTTGCCGTTAGGTTGCCGTTTCGTTTAATGGAGCAGCATTATGTACAGCGCTGTTCCAACATGTTAAATTGCTTTACATGTAATCAGCCCTTCACATCCTGCTTTGGGTTGATTACTGCCACATTTGTAAAATATGAAGGCTGAAGACATTTTCTTGGCATGTCCCGAGCGACGTTATACAACCCATAATGCAGTCACGTATTGGAAGGGCTTTAGTGCTTTTAGGGGACGGACTCCGGGCTGGGGAACCTCAGCGTGGAGATGCTGTCACGCAGGAGACTCGAATGGGCAATGACCTAAAGGCTTTTACAACAATCTCACGCGGCAATTTAACGTCGTTGGAGTAGATTTAGACAACTTGGCCTCTTTGGATCTTTCAGGTTACAAACTAATCATTCTAATTGTTTCACGTGCCCCGCGTGGCACAAGGGAGATAACACTAAGTGGCTGTGGTTTACTTTGGCGTTTCAGGAGAGCTTGTAGGTATACACTGGTTTTCTTTGACGCTCGGTGTAGCCAAAAATGCGCAGTCTTGATAAAGACAGGATGGCAGAGGTGGCCGTTATGAGCTCCAGGGGTTTCCATAGTTGTTTTTCTGACATCCCTAGCATGTTCTGCAAAGGGAGAACTCCAGCCGCTTCACGGCGTCCAACCTGTGAGAGGAAAGCTCTGCAGTGAACGTTGAAGATGACTGCACTCACCCTGTAAACCTCAAATCTCATTTGTCAGCCCGGGCTTTTAAACGCGGTATTAAAATTGAACTGTGAGCAAGAGATTTCTAGGCAAATGTCTATCCTTCTTCAGATTTTATTATCAATATTTCAAAAATATCACTCCACTGAACTGAGCAGAATCTTTTCAAATCTCTAGATGATTGAGTACCACCAACACATACGTATAAAATGACGTGTAGATTTAAACAATGGGGTTAGTCATTCTCTGAGTAGCTTCTGGAATACCATTGTTCCCAGCCACAACGTTATTTTCTAGGTTGCTATTGAGTTTCAAAGTTATTAAATGTTCTTCAGCCCCCTCTTACCTTTCCCCCCCCCAGTCCCTCCTGCCTTGAAGTTCTCTCAGCAAGCGTGTGCCTCTCCGCAGTCCCAGGAGATTGGACTCTGTTGAGAAATGTGTAGGTGAATGATCTTTTTGTGTTCTGGGCCGCTGCGATGGGCTATTTGAGAAGCCAGGAATGAAGGCTTATATTGCCCCAGCGGGTTGCTGTTAACTCTCTGAATTCCTAAGTTACAGCCAGATGAGTTCAGCGCATCCTTTTGTGTTTGCTTCTCCAGGAAACGTTGCGATGGGGTCTCTTCTCTGTCAGGGCAAGAGGGCGGTTCTGTAGGAGAAATTCGTTCTGGCTGCTTGAACTTCAGCTGCTTGGGCTGGAGAGTTTTGGATTCTAACCAGTTTAATGTATTTATCTGTTTCCCCCCTCCCTCCCTCCTGAATCACACAGCAAAGGAGCAGGGTGTTAGGATGCATCCCTCTGGTGAGGTTTCAGGTGTTGATTTGGGAGTCGTGTTAGCAGGTAGGTGATGAGCACAGGGGTCTGTCACACAGGAGGGCACAAACATTCCCACTCTAAGTTACGGAGGAGGGAAGGAAAAAGTTTATTATATATGTTAGAAACACAACAAATATTGTTGTCTTTCTAATGCCTTTAGAAATGCCTAAAAATGGTACATATAAACTATATGTAAAATATCCTGAAACTGGCTACAGTTTCCTTAAAATCACTTAAGAGACTTGAGAAAATCCCTGAGAATCTTAATTTGAATGGAGAAAGTAAGAAACCCCAAATCAACACTTATCACTCAGCCTCAAGTACGCGCAGCTTCCCCGGAGAGCGAGGGCTCGGGGAGAGAAGGGAAGGAGTGTATTAACTCCAAGTGTACTGGTAATTATTCTGATCCAGCCTTTGCTAATAGTTACCACGCAGTGTCCTTCCCCCCTCCAAGCTGAGAACAGCAAATAGCTCTGTGGGAAACGCCGACTCCCTTGAAGTGGGCGGCACTGGAGAGTAAAGGGGAAACCCAAGGAAAGAGAAGGAACTGTTTTAACGTAGTCCAGGGGAGCGCTGGGCAAAACTGAGAAATGGAAAATACAGAGCAAGCGTCAGGCATGAGGTCTTTATTGCAGGATTTGTTTAGCCTCCGGGATTAAGTGGGAAAGTGGGTGGTGGGAGCTCTGTCGCTTGGGTCAGCTGCAGTAACAGGACATAAACCTTTTGGAGAGTGCAATGAGCAATACTATTGCCGAGGTGAGAGAGGAGAGTAGATGAAAATGCTAATGTGGTTTTCCCAACACAAGAGGAATGGGGAAAGTTAGAGACCTGGAATGGTCTATTGAAGTCTCAACGTAGAATCCTAGAGTTGTCTAGGTTGGAAGGGACCTTTGAGATCATAGAATCATAGAATCATTTAGGTTGGAAGAGACCCTTGGGATCATCCAGTCCAACCATCAGCCCTACTCTACAAGTTCTCCCCTACACCAGATCCCTCAACACCACATCCAATCTACTCTGAAACACAGTCAGGGATGGGGACTCCACCCCCTCCCTGGGCAGCTGATTCCACTGACTGACCACTCTCTCTGGGAAAAACTTTTTCCTCATGTCCAGCCTAACCCTCCCCTGCTGCAGCTTGCAGCCATTCCCTCTCCTTCTATCGCTCATTGCCCGTGAGAAGAGACCAGCACCAACCTCTCTGCAATGCCCTTTCAAGCAGTTGTAGAGAGGGATGAGGTCTCCCCTCAGCCTCCTCTTCCTCAAACTAAACAACCCCAACTCCCTCAATCGATCCTCATAAGCCTTATTCTCCAATCATCAGATCATCCAGTCCAAGGTGATATAACTTCTTGCCTGTTGCCAGCTTGACTTAGCGATCGTTGATGAAACAAAACATAAAACATTCTTCCGGCCCAGCCTGACCGTGTTGCGATTTTGGGACGTTTTATAAGCTGTTAAATGAGACGCTGACATCCTGTGTCTAGTATCTACAGATTGGCTGATCTGAAAGCCTTGGAGACCCTGAGGGTCTGACCTACATTACTGGTACTGTCAGTACAGCAAGCTCGTATATCTGTCAAGCTTTTTGACAATTTAAAGGGCAGTCTGCCTAGCCCAAATAGTTAATCTCTGTCTCTCTTTCTCTCTCTTCCCCCACCTCTAAGATTCAAAGAGAAGGGAGGGTGCCAAGGAAAAATTTATTAGAGCACAGCATGCCCGTTTCTTTTTTTAAAGTTCAATAAAAGAGTGTTGGATTTAGTTAAAATATGTTTTTGTTAAAATGGAAAGGGATTTAACCTCTTACTTTCCAACAGTGAAGAGGGAAGAATCTACACAATGCTTGCTCCAGTGATTTGTTGTTTTTAGGTTAAAACCGCACAAACTGAAGGTAGAGTGGCTTCAGCCTGAGAGTCACCATTCAAAAGCAGATGAGCCCTTTAGCCAGCAAAAAACAATCATCAAAGGCGCTGGGAGTCCAACTGTGGAGCATCTAAAGCCATGTGGTGAGGGGGGCCAGAGAGCCTCTTGACCTGCAGATCAAAGGCTGGTTGAACCTTTTCTCTGTGCCCTTTTGGGAAATCAAAACTCCTCACCTACGCTGTGCCTCCTCCAAAAGCCGCGGTAAGGAAACAGGACACGTGCTCCCAGCTTTTGTAGAGCAACATCTTCACTGTAGGGAAATGAATCAAACATCCATCACTAAATCTGCATCCAGTGGTTCTTTTGGATGCTTTGACCTAAGCGCTCAATCCTTACATTTATGGTTTCTGTGCAAAGATGACACTCGGGGGCACATTTGCCATCGTTCTTCTCTTCACTGTTAGACAGGACCAGCGTAGAAGCATCCTACAAACAGCTGAAGAGATAAACTGTCGCCTGGCAATTTTGGAAGGAGCAGCAAGCTCTGTGAAAACCGAAATGGCCGAGTCCCTGTGGTGTCCCTGCTGTCTGGGAGGTGGCCTCATGTGGCAGTAGTTACTGTGATAAGGCCACAACTGCTATCAGAGGCAGCATCCCTGAGCTCTTGCTGGGTTTTGGCTGGAGCCATGCAACCGGTGGGAATCATGGGGGGTAAACCACTCTTTTCTTACAGTTTCTGCCCAGATTTAACTATTCCCTTCCCCTGGGAATTGTGCAGCATGAGCAAAGTGAAATGGAAGACGTGAACTGGGGAAACCTGGTTTCCTGGGGATTTATGCCTTATGGCAGTGACTGCCAGCTCGAATGGAAAGACCTTTTCACATCTGGAGCATTTAAAAAGTGCCCTTTGCCTCGTAGACTCTGGTGGTTGTAAGGGCTGAGCTCACAGTTCTGCCTCTCCTCCGTCCGGGCAGGGAGGGGTTCTCCCCTTTATCCACCCTTTTATATCAACGCACAGGAATTTAATTGTAAAGCCTTTATGCTCACAGGGGGATGTACAGCCAACTAAGAGTCAGACCAAAGGGGGTTAAATTGGGCTTGCATGCTGCAGTATAGCAAAGATAAATTCTTCAGCCTGTCGCTTTGCCTAGTTCCATTTCTCTGGGTGCTTTCAGCTCTCTCTTCTTCCTCTGCCGTGTGGAACACAAGCTGCTGCCCTTCATTTTCAAAGTCCATCCCAGCCTGTTCTGTTCTCCATCACCTTTCCTCGGGCTGAGGAGGGGAGCGCAGCCTTCGTCAGCTACTCATTAAACCTTCAAACAAATGACTTTGTGTTTTCTCCTACCTCTCCCTCTCATGCGTGGAAGGAGCTCCCATCCCCGTCAGTATCTGCAAAGCTGTTTCATTACGCCGCTTCAGAAATCCTTCCCTAAAGCTTTCCCTCTGCTGAGGCGCTGACAAAAAAAGCCTTGTTATCAGTGGGGCTGGGGAGGCGCTGAGGCTGCTCCCGGTCACACTGACCCTACTGTTTCCCTCCCTCTCCCTCGCTCCGGGTCGCTGAGGTTTTCTCATTCTTGCCTGCAGAGAGTGCGAGGAGAATTCAAGCAGCTTAAGCCCATCCCCGTGCTGATAAGGCGCTGGGAGGCGAGAGCAGCGGCGGTGGAGGTGGATTGTAACGTCCTGAGGTGTTCACAGTGGGCAGGGAGGAGGATGGGAAGGTGCCACCTCATTTGGAGGCGTGTTAAGGTGCACTCAGGGACCCTTTAGTTTGAACAACCCCATGG
>VZTM01037193.1:299627-335383 GCA_013400555.1 Jacana jacana | reverse complement strand
ACTGACTGACCACTCTATCTTTCTCTCTTCCTGCCCCCCACCCTCCCACCCCCTCCATCCCTGACCTTTTTCAACAGAAGATGCCAATGTCTAGGATCTTTCAGAAACTGCACCGTGCGACAGTGCATGCTTCGTTGCAGATGTCCCCTCTCTGTCCCACCAGCTATCTCTACATGGAGAAGAGACTATAAAACCTTCAGTCCAGTGTCTGGTTTTACTGAAGGACTTTGTTATTTTAGGGGGAAGATGAGCACGAGGAAATAGTCTTTGTAATTGCTCTCGTACAACAGCTCCCTGTGTTTGAGGTGACTTCCTTGAACCCGTCCTTATTTATCCTGGGCAGCAAAGGATGCCATTTTCACCTCTCTTTCTGCAGTAATGCCATGGATTTCTCCTGGCAGAGTTGAGCAGAAGGAGTCACTCAGAGGTGAAGTAAAGCACCAGTCCCATTCCCTTTTGGATCAAACCCCGTGCCTCCATTAGCCCGGGTATAACGATGGATATCCTTCCCGTCCGACCACTGTATGCCTTAAAGCCAGCCTTAACCATCAGTGCCAGCCAAGAACGGCACTTGGAGTCACGATTCCCTGCAACTGAGGTAATGAAAGCAAAATCTTTAAGTGGATAAATGATTTTGGGCTGCTAATCAAGTGGTGGGGAGCTCCACCAGTGCTGTGTGTACACTAGCTGCTGGAAATCTAGTTTAGTTGTCTAAAGGGAGATTTCCTTCATTCCTGTCCTTCCATGTTCACCTTCTGAAGAACACAAATGTTTGTGTACAGAAGGTCATTAGGGGCTGACTTACTGCTTAAATAACAGCACCTTGTGTCATTTTTCACATAATAGCCAGGAGGGAGCACAGCACCCTTTAAAAGGGAACTCGAGCCAGGCTGCTAAATGTTAACTGACAGCCCAGTAAAAACAAAAGTCTTCATTTTTCTCATTTGTCTGCTTTCTGACCGGCCAGGAATGGCACAGAGTGCTCTTATTAGATCTCCAAGCGTGCAACGGGGAGAAATCCTTGGATTCTAAAATTGCTGAGTACACACAATTGGTGCCACAGTGTCCTCGCCCGGTGCCAAAGCAAATCTCCGAGTTATGCAGTTCTTCTCCTCGGTGTTTGAGTTAGGTGAAACGTTCAGCGTGTCTGAGCTGCCCGTAGGAGCGCGTAGTCGGTGGGTCCTGCAGTTTATCAAGGTGCCGCCGGCAGACGCGGCGGCGTTGGATTTCACGCAGCCCCGAACAAGCCGCCTCGGCTCGTGCTGGCCACGGCGGCCGTGCCCTGGATCGGCCTCTGCTGCTGGTTCCCAGTAACCTGGCTCTGTGTGAAATCTAAGTTGTGCCCTCTCTCTCTCAGTCGGAGTTTATGGGACAGAGAACGGCCACGTTCATGAGCTCACCCCATTTAGCCCAGGAGGTTTTTCATGGACAAGAAAGCTCCACACCAGCCTAAGTTGCAGGGCCACGAGCCCTGGTAACTATTCCAGTTCAATCAGTCCTGGCTTTACTTTACATTTGCAGAAGTCCCAACAACTATTTATGTTCCATTAAGGTGACTCCAGTGGCTGCAGAGCAAGGTTTTTTTCCCCTCTCCTGAATTACGATATACCTAGCCTGTGCAAATAAACATTAAGCTTAATTAAAGCCTAGGCCAAGATGAAGTGGCCTTCAGTAGAGGGTGTGCAGATGAAAGGGGTGGCAAGAGAATGTTGGCTCCTTATCTGATGCAGGCAGTCAGCATGTGATGGTTTAGAAAGGCTTTCAAACATTTCTACCTCTTTCTTTGCTTCTACTTAACTTTCTTTATTTTCATTGCTTGTAGCTTGTAGAGCAGTTGTGAGCTAATAGCCTTGTAAGGCACTTTTCATCCACTTGTGCAGCTTTCAAAAGTGCTCAGCATTTCCTAATTCCGTAGCAGCTTTGCCGTTGCCTTCAATGGAAGCAAAGTGAAACCAAGAGCCTCTTGAAAAACCACCTTGGTTTCCCCTGAGTTTTTTCTCTTTCACTCTTAGTTCATGGAATGAAGTCAGTAGCCTCATCGAGCAGGAACTGTAACAGTTGAATTTTCAGCATATTCCTCGATTCCTGTGCTTGATCTCGGGGTCATTAGACAGTCCTTTTGGTGGGGCTGCACTGCGGGTGGGGGACCTACAGATATCAATGAGCTGTTTGAAAGTTAATTGCTAAGGAAAAGCTCCTACTCAAATCAACGATGTCCCTTTGTGTGTACGTGGGAGAATGTCTCTTTTCTAATTCTGTGTGTTGGTTTTGCTCTGCATTTACCTGCTCAGGGTAGGGGAATGTCCTGCTTCCCTCGGTGACCCCTGTCTAGCCTGGCTCCTTCCCTTCGTCAGTGACACTCGGTACCGCCGGGACGTTCCCCCACGCTGTTCTCTGCCGACTTCCAAGAGTTATGAACTATTTTTGTATTTGTTTATTTGAAAAGTAAACCCACCTGCACTGCTTTACATAAATACATGCTGAGATCTCCAAGACTCCCGTGTCTGCAGTGCAGTGTTTATCCACTTGGAGCAGAGATCAAGTTCTCCTTGCCTGGCACAACGTCAAGCATAATGGCAGTAAGTAAGCCAAATCCTGAAAGCTTTGGGCAGCCTTTTATTTATCCTTGTTAGTCAGAACTCCCTCGACCACAGTGGGAACCCACTCGGAGCTGGGAAGCAACCTATGGGTATGGACAGGAGCCTGCAGCAGAAGAGCTCCTGCCAATACCTGCAGAGCTGGGTTGTCCCTGAACCCAAAAAGGTCAGCTGTGCTGATGTTGGGAGGTTTGCCAGAAAAATGAATCAGCTTTTTGGTTGTGAGAAGCTGGCAGTCTCTGTAAGGTGCCATGGTGTGGGCCACGTGGTGTCCAAGTGCACTGATTATACAGCTTTGCTTTTCTCCTGATGCACTTGAAAGCCTCTGGATATAAAGGGAGACCTTTTGCAAGAGTCACCTGGAAGGCTGGAAAATGCTCAGGTGCCTCATCCTGTTTGTTACCTCCATCTTCTCTCATCCCTGGGGAGCGAGAGCCTATGAGTGAGTTTGTCACGTGTTTAAACCCAGTGAAGTGTTTAAGGAAGTTTGGCTTCTTTCTTGTAAGGCAAAACTGGGAAGTGTCACGTCCAGGTTTCACAGAAGACTAGTTTTGCTCATCCTTGCTCTTCATTAGGCTTGCACAGAGAGGAGCTCTGCCACTGAACACGACTTATTTCTAAATTAGCCTACTCAAATCACGTGCCCTACTGCAAGAGAAATTAGTCCTCATTTCCATCCTTTTGCTTTTGCTTAACATTGGTATAAAGCTGCACAGAAATGGAGCAGTTGAATAACCACTTCCATCCTGGAAGGGGTTTAGTAGAGCTTCTCCTCATCAATGGAAGTAACAGTTGTATTTGTGGCTTTGGATACGACCGTGCAGGTTATTCAAACTCCAGGCTAATTGCCTCATTGAAGCACTCGGAGAGAAGTGGTTAAAATTTGGTGGCACAATCTCTATCAACAGCTCCTTGTTTTCAACCAAGTTGAGCTTGAAGGAGCAGCGACCAAACTTTGATTAGTAAACATGTCCCTGCTCTTTGTCTGCATGGGTCACATAACAACAGAACTGAAGTGGAGTTTATTAATGCAGGCAGAACACAATTATGTCCGTGGCCCCAAGAAAGGCCCCTGGATGAACCCTGTGCTGGGGTTTCTGCTGTGAAACTCATCACAGGCGAGACATTTGGGATCTGCTGCCTGTGATGTGGGATCTGCCTATCCAAACCCCTCTGGCTGTACCTCCCATAGCTGTGTGCGCACACGCGTGTGCCTGGGCATGTATGTACCTATATGTATTTAAATGGTTTCGAAGCTTTAATCCAGTAAATCGTGGGGCAGGATTTGCTCTGTGGTTTGGGGAGAACCACATCTTCTGACAGTTCCTGCCTTCGGCATCCTGAGCCCAGGCATTTCGAACCAGACACAATTTGCTGAGAAATGTGGTGAGATAAAGATAACTTTTTGCTTGGCTGATATTCAGGGTTCTGTGGGTGTTTGCACCGAGAGACAGGACGTTGCTCGGTGCCATCCTGGTGGCCCTGGGTGCAGCAGAAGTAACTCCATCACTTTCCCCAGGATGTACTTCTCAGCTGAATCCAGTTCTGGTCTGTTCACCTCTTTTAGTGACTGTGCCTCCTGTTGCAGGTCAGTTTTATCGTGGCTTTGTGGATAAATAGGATCATAGAATCATTCAGGTTGGAAGAGACCCTTGGGATCATCGAGTCCAACCATCAGCCCCACTCTACAAGTTCTCCCCTACACCAGATCCCTCAACACCACATCCAATCTACTCTGAAACACAGTCAGGGATGGGCACTCCACCACCTCCCTGGGCAGCTGATTCCACTCGATGATCCCAAAGGTCTTTTCCAACCAGGATGATTCTGTGGACATTTTCAAGTTGGACTCTTATGAGAGCGGTCGGACTTTCCCCATTCTCAGGCTTAGGGCTGACCTGGAGTTTCCAGTCCCTCCAGGCTGAGTGGTTAGTGTCCCAGAGGATGGCTGAGATGAGGAATCACTGAGAAATCCCACAGGGAGAGAAAAATTCACTCCTTGGGCTCTTGGAGTTGCCAAGAGGGTTAGGTTACTCTGTCTAGTTGTGCTTTCCATGGCAGGGGTGTTTGGCTGCTGGGAAGCCTGGCTGAGATCAGCAAATACAAAGCCGTTATCAAATCAGGTAACCCACCAGAAAATCTCTTCTCTTACTCCTGTTTCACCCCTTCTGAGCCTTTAAGAGCTAAATTTTTAAAAGATTATAGTAATGCTATAATCTGTTATCCCTGGCCTTATGTAAACAGCATGACGAACAGCAGCACGCAAAGCTGCTGTCAAAGTCAATTAATTTGGGAAACTGGGTAAGAAAATACACAACTTAGCAGTGCAGTGTTTCAGGAGGATTAAAGACGTGCAGAAACCCGAGACAGCATCCAAAAACATTAATTGATGGAGACTTTTCCAGGTATCTCAGTAAAATCTGGATTAGGTTCAAATATTCCTCCAGCAGCCGTCTATTAACTAATGGAAAGGTTTTGGTCTTGTACAGCCACAGGGTAAGAAGTTTGATTACTTCAGCATCTTAATTTATATTAAACAGGTGGTAGATTGTGATATTTAACTGGAATCACAAAAATTAGAAGATAATCTGCCAGAATAATAAAATAAGTACTTCCAGCATCTTTCTCTTGTCACCGATGGAGTGTTTAGACTTGCTGCATTCAATGCTCTCTGTCTCTCTGAGGGAGACCCTCCTCCCAAAACTGCAGCCACCTCTTGAGAGACCACAATTGCAGTTGTGTATGGTCTCTCTCCATCATTCATTCAGAAGCTCCCTTGGTAGAATCAGACCCCCTGCTTTGGTGAGGTGGAGTCTGTCCAAGCTGGAAGTGGGAGAGAAGAGAGGCCGTAGCTCCTGGTGCTGTGAGGATTGGGCCTGTGGATGAACTTTAGGAGGCTTGAAAAAGAGCAGAAAAATATGGCTTGACCATTAAGGAGTGGTTTGGGAACTAGTTACAGATGAGTGGGGGAAAAACAGGAGGAGCAGTCTGTACACGGAATCATAGAATCATTCAAGTTGGAAAAGACCCCGGGATCAAATCCAACCCNCAGATCTCTCTTGTGTTGAGGTGCCCAGAACTGGACCCAGTACTCAAGGGGTGGCTTCACAAGTGCTGAGCACAGGGGGACAATCACCTCCCTGCTTCTGCTGCTCACACTATTCTTTATGCAAGCCAGGATGCCCTTGGCCTTCTTGGCCACCTGGGCACACTGCTGGCTCATGTTCAGCCGCTTGTGGACCAGCACCCCCAGGTCCTTTTCTGCCAGGCAGCTCCAGCCACACTGCCCCAAGCCTGTAGCCATCCATGGGGTTGGCGTGGCCCAAGTGCAAGACCTGGCACTTGGCCTTGTTGAAGCTCATACCGTTACCATTGGCCCATCAATCCCATCTGTCCCAGCCCCTCTGCAGAGCTTCCCTGCCCTCATGCAGATCAACACTCCTGATTAACTTGGTTGGGTACAAAACTACGGGAAGGCTAGGGGACATCCTCCCATTTCATTTTTTCCCAGTGTCCTCTTTGCTTCGAGGCTTTCAGGGAGAAACCATGTTTTCCTTTCCTTGTAAACAGTCAGTACAAAATATTTTGAGTGTCTGGATGCTTTCAGAGCTGACTGATGGTAACGAACCCACCAGTCGGATTTAGCCCGGTAATAAACATGCGCTTATTTGAACTGGGCAGAATCTGCGCACACTCAGGCTTTCTTTGGCAGACACTTGTGCTTGTCACCTGCTGAGCCTGATCTTGCTGCAGTCCTTGGGCCTGAAGAACGAGGAATTAGGAGCAGCACTGCACAAGCTTCGTGCAGCCGCGTGGTTCGCAGCTCCCAGGCAAGCGGTCGGGGCGCTGGAACTTCATCTGGCCGTAGTGTGCTCAGCGTGTTTATTTGGATTGCCCTGCCGTTTGGAGAAAGCCTGTATCCATTTCCAAGCTTAACTAGCTTCTTAAAGCACAGCAGTTGCCATGGCTTTGAAACATAATCTCTGTAGATCTGCAGTAGCATTACATCAAATGCCTGGCTTCTTGTTTGTCGAGCTAATAAAAAAATCATCGGTGGTTTATCCTTCCGTGAGGCTCCAGCGGCTGCAAAAGCAGTTAAGGGTGAACAAGCCAACTTTGCCCTGCTCCTGTTGATTTCCTATTGTACAGGCTGTTAACTTTTAGAGACTCTGGTGGACCCCGTTGTGGGGTCCTGAAGGCTACGGTACTTCTGGGTGCAATTAAGACGAAGGCTTAGCAAGCCTTAGTTGTGTTGTTTAGAAGTGGCTCTTTCTCACCAGCATTTTCCATAGTCCTGGCTGTGCTTGGGGATTCCTGCGTCATTTAAGGATCCAGGAGACTGGCTTCATCAAACCTGGGGATTTGGTGTCTGTTCTTAAGCTGCCAGCCTGAGGCTCGCAGTGCTGAGGTCCACATGCCCATCCTGGGGTGGTCGGTAGCCCCTGGATGTTTGCGTAGTTCTGCATGTATTGAAACCATGAGAAATCCAGTACAAGAGGATGCTTAAGCTGCTGATGAAAGAATTTGAATATTCCCCCAAAAAGTAACAATGAAAATAAATTTGGTCCTATTAAGTGTGGATTAAATTTTTTCTTAATGTTAGAGATTATCTGAATCCCAGAGAGAACTTGGTGAACCTTGGATTCAGACTTTCCTATAGTAAATAAGTGGTAACTGTGGCTGAATCAGCCAATTAACTCATTCTGGCCATCAGAAGATGAAAACCAAACCTCTGAAGCACTGATGTAAACCTTTTGTGCAGACTAATTGCTGATATAGAATCATAGAATCATTCTGGTTGGAAGAGACCCTGGAGATCATCGAGTCCAACCATCAGCCCCACTCTACAAAGTTCTCCCCTACACCTGATCCCCCAACACCACATCTCATCAACTCTTAATTAAGAGCAATTATAAGCAATATAATTGCCTTTGTTTGCTGGTGTGTGCCCAGCCGTGACCTGGAGTCCCAGGAGGGCAGGATGAGGACAGATGTGCCTGTGTTCTGTCACTGTTGTGTCTGAAACCCAATCTGGAGCCATGAGAAGGGACTTTGGTCTTCACCTCTGAGAGCCTCTCTTGAGGCTGCTAATGAATGCTAATTAGCTGGAGGGCCTTGGTTTGGTCTCTCAAGGGTGCTGTTCCTGCACTTGTTGGAGGTGGAGGGATCTGGGTCAGGATCCTGCTTCTTGGTGCTTCCAGCCCAGCCCGGTTCTCCGTGCACAGGCTGATCAGTACTTCTGAGTGTCATCTGGTTGACTCCAAGGAAAATTTAAAATAAACCCAGCATTTTAGCAGAAGAAATCAAGTTTTAAATCTGCCTTCTAAAACATACAGGCTTTAAGCCTGTCTGAGATGAGGCTTGTGTGGGTTTAGACCGGGGCATAAGTTCCTCTTGAACAATCAATGTAGCTCAGTCCCGTCTTGGCCAGAGCATCCAGCTCTGGCATCAGTTAAATATTTACATTCCCCCCATTTTTTTCAATATAAATTGTGCTCTATTAGCATACGTTTCACAGTGTGTCCTTGTGTTTCAGCCTCTTTATAAATTTGGCAGCTTGTACATTAATCACCATCAACCCATGTGAAATCTGAGGCAAACGGGCGACTTGGACGGTCTCATCATCCGCAGCCAATAAGTCACGCTGCAATGGATGCCTTGTGCCACCAGGATACGGTGTAAAACGGAGCCTGTTTACACCAGGGAGACCTCTGTGTATTTAACAAGTAATTGTTTCAGGGCCGTTCATTAACTCATGAGCTGACACGGGCACGGTTTTTCCTCGCTGCAACAAAAATAATTACCGAGCTCAAAAAAATAATCACAGAATTTGCACATGGCAGACTCCGGCCGTAATTTTCTTCCCGAGTTGGAAGGGGTCTAATTGTAGATGGCTGGTAGCCTGATCCATTTCAATCACTTCTGGCCCTCAAGTGCTGAGGTGCAAGGAGTTACGGTGTGCTGGGATTTATGGTGGATGTAAATGATTTCTTGTTTGCCCTCCCCGTGCTTGGCTGGATTTGCCGTCCCTAAAGCTTTTTTGTGGGTGGATTTAGTGCAGCAGCACTGATGGAAACCAGGGACGAGCGAGCAGGTGCCACACAAAGCCCTCTGCAGGCACTTCAGCCTTCGTCTGCAAGGCTTCTGTCCCTCCCAACCCCGCACTTGTGGGCTCTGTCCTGGGAGATAAGTAAATGGGAACCGCTGTGGATGTTCGAGCAGGAGTGGGGGAGGCATCCCTCTCTTTTCCCCCCAGACACTTGAACATGGTATTGATGCCTTCAGGAAAGCAAGTTCTCATTGTAAGCGTGGGCTGAGCATCACTCAGTCTCAAGGGCATCTAGGCTTTGTGAGAGAACCACTTCTTTGTGCTTGGAGGGGTCTCAGCACTCTTCATAGAAGCCAAGGATTGTCTAGGTTGGAAGGGACCTTTAAGATCTTCTAAGTCCAACCATCAACCTAACTCTGATAAAAAAAAAATCACTAAACCACGTCACTAAGCACTGTATCAGCCCATCTTTTGAATATCTCCAGGGATGGTGCCTCCACCACTTCCCTGGGCAGCCCGTTCCAAGGCTTAAGAACCCTTGCAGTGTAAAAATGTTTCCTGATCTCCAATCTGAACCTCCCCTGGCACAATTTGAGGCCATTTCCTCTTCTCCCATGGCCTGTTCCTTGGGAGAAGAGACCAAACCCCCCTGGCTACCCTCTCCTTTCAGGGAGTTGGAGAGAGCGAGAAGGTCTCCCCTCAGCCTCCTTTTCTCCAGGCTGAACACCCCCAGCTCCCTCAGCCTCTCCTCACAAGGCTTGTTCTCCAGACCCCTCACCAGCTCCATTGCCCTTCTCTGGACTTGCTCCAGCCCCTCAATGTCTTTTTTATTGGTAAGAGGCCCAAAACTGGATGCAGCACTTGAGGTGGAGCCTCACCAGTGCCCAGTACAGGGGAATGATCACCTCCTGAGTCCTACTGCCCACGCTGTTCCTGTTGCAGGCCAGGATGCTGTTTGTTACCTGGGCACACTGCTGGCTCCTGTTCAGCTGACAATCGATGAACACCCCCAGGTCCTTTTCTGCCAGGCAGCTCCAGCCACTCTTCCCCAAGCCTGTAGCCATCCATGGGGTTGGTGTGACTCGACTCAGGACCTTTTCAGACCCGGGACCTTTTCGGTGGATTGTTAGGGAAACCTCCATCTCAGTAAGCCCAGATGTTCCTACTGCAGTGTTGCCCCTGGAAGATGCCTAACAGAGAACGTTGCCCCCTCCCATTCCTCCCTGGGCCCTTCCTCATCATTCCTGGTGTTGAGACATCTTCCCCTAACAGTGACATCTTTCTCTATCTGTCTGTCACAGAATCATAGAATCATTTAGGTTGGAAGAGACCCCTGGGATCATCAAGTCCAACCATCAGCCCTACTCTACAAGTTCTCCCCTACACCAGATCCCTCAACACCACATCCAATCTACTCTGAAACACAGTCAGGGATGGGGACTCCACCACCTCCCTGGGCAGCCCATTCCACTGACTGACCACTCTCTCTGGGAAAAACTTTTTCCTCATGTCCAGCCTAACCCTCCCCTGCTGCAGCTTGCAGCCATTCCCTCTCCTTCTATCGCTCATTGCCCGTGAGAAGAGACCAGCACCAACCTCTCTGCAATGCCCTTTCAAGCAGTTGTAGAGAGGGATGAGGTCTCCCCTCAGCCTCCTCTTCCTCAAACTAAACAATCCCAACTCCCTCAATGGATCCTTCTAAGCCTTATTCTCCAGGCCTCTCACCAGTTTCGTGTCCCTCCTCTGCACTCACTCCAGCACCTCGATATCTCTGCACTCACTCCAGCACCTCGATACCAGTGCTGAGGTGCCCACAACTGGACCGAGTACTCAAGGTGTGGCCTCCCCAGTGCTGAGCACAGGGGGACAATCACCTCCCTACTGCTACTGGTCACACTATCACACACTGTCCTCTGTCCTCTTGATGTTGTGATGGTTTTTTGTGACCTGTCTTGTTTCTTGTTGCATCCTCTTAGCCCAATCTAGCCACCCAGTAATTTCTGGCTGTTGTTGGTTGTTTGCTTCCTCCTGTTGCAGTCAACCAGTTTCCTGTGTGTGGTTCCCCACTTCCACTTTCTTTCTTACCTTCCCTCAGAAGGGAGTAGCTCAGGGCGTGGAAAAAATCCAGTATTATCTCAGGTGCAAATTCCCCAGCCTTTGTAGATCTGAATGATGAACAGCTCAGCTGTGCTGCCTTCCAGGGTTGTTACCACTGAAGAACAGCCAGGTTCTCCGATACCCATTCCCAATAAACCCTGCTTTTATGGGCGAGAAAACGGGGTTGTTCCTCCAATATCTTGCTTCCACATTCCTCGTGCTGCAGACTGAGCAGAGTTACAAACAATTCTTCCTAGGGAAAGGTAGAGGTGTGGTGAGCTTGTGCAGCACAGGATCACGCCAGGTCCTCCACCGTTCCTGGTGGTTTTCTGGTGAGGTTCACGTCTGGTTGACGGGCGTCGGGAGAGCCCGTGGTAGCCACGTTTCTGCAGTTCCTAAGCACAAAGGGTCGACTGTGAGCCCTGAAACGCTGGCTTTCAGCCAACTGGCCGTTTCTTTTCTCCATTCCCTGTCATTAAAGCTGTGGCTTGCTCCAGGGTGCAGTGTTTTGCTCTTCTTAAGTGGAACTGTTAACGACCCAATTTAGGGCAACAGTAAAGTGCACCCAGATTCCACAGCGACTTCTAAAATCCACATAACATTAATGATAATCTGTAATTAATAGCTGCAATCAAGGGGAATTGTAGTTCAGCAATTAGAAATTTAGGATTAAAGTATTAGCATATAAAAAAGGCCTCTTAAAAACCTCTTCTTCCAAGAGATGGCTCTGATCCCGTGGAAGAAAACAATTTTTAACTGATATGACCTTAGCCAAGGACCGAGATACTGCAAACATTGTAGTCAGCCCTGACCTGTGTAGATGATTAGATGCCTACCAGAACATTTAAAGGGATTTTAAGAGTTTGCAGATGTTCTGTATGTAGCAATCACATAGTTTTCTGACGATAAAGGTCCCTTCCGACCTCAACAATTCTATGATTCTATGATATTGTCTATTGGGATTCCAGAACAGTGTGATTGAGAATAAGCTTGAATCTCCCCAGTATTCCTTTTGGGGTGGGTAACACTGGTGAATAGAGCAAGCTCTGGTGACTGCCCACCTTTGAGCCAAAAGCTTTCCTGGTGTATCCTCCTTGGAGAGAGCAGATCTGCAAGAGAAGGTAAGGCAGAAGGTATCAGGTGCATGCAGCCCTTTTGGCTTCCTGCCCTGTAATCACAAATAGGGCACGGTGATTCTTTCTGATGAAGCATCATAAATGGGTTAATCCATCAATTTATCTCCAGCCCCTGGGAGCTGGAGGCATTTAGCAAAGACCCCCAGGCAGAGAGGCTGTTGGTTGTGTACATGCTGATGAAAGTGCCGGCAGCAGCGATGAGGTGCTCTGACAGATGGAAGAGGCTGTGGTATAAATGAAGTTCCTAACAGTTTCCAGCCCTGTGCTAAATTAAATCATCCTGCTGCACCTCTTGCTTTTGAAGCTGAAAATTAATGTATTGTATATCTGAAATGCACAGAGCTTAAATTGTTCGTTGGTGTTGAAAATTTCCCTGTCTAATGCCAATTATTAACCCACCCCGGGCTATCAATAACGGCGCGGTACGCGTAAATCACTGACAGATATGCTTGAGAGTTTTCCACTCTTGAGAATGTCCACAAAATTAACCATTTGAAAGTCGTTAGCATCGTGCAGCAGCATCTCTGCCCCTACGTGCATGGAGCTCCAGCGAGTGCTTTGCCAGCAGAAAGTGTGGTTTCTGGCACGGCGACGGCAGCCCTGGTGCTCTCGGCAGGACTCACCTGGTAATCTCTTATCTCTTGGATCTGCCCATGCAAGGCTTTGGCAGAAGGAGCTTTGCATGTGCTTTATCAGCCATGGAGTAACCAGGGGGAGTAAAGGTAAGTACTTAATGTTAAAACATCTGAAGGAGACATGCCATCACTCAGTGTTTAATCTTGCTCACCGGATAGATCTTAGTTGATCACAGAATCGCAGAATGACAGGGATTTGGAGATCATCTAGTCCAACCCCCTGCCAGAACAGAGTCACCCAGAGCAGGTTGGAGATGGGGTTTGAATGTCTCCAGAGAAGGAGACCCCACACCCTCTCTGGGCAGCCTGTTCCAGGGCTCTGCCACCCTCCACAGTAAAGAAGCTTTTCCTCATGTTGAGATGGAATTTCCCATCTTCCACTTTGTGCCCGTTGCCCTTTGTCCTGTCACTGGGCACCACTGAGAAGAGTCTGTCCCCATCCTCTTGACACCAACCATTTGGGTATTTATAAGAGATGGTCTGTTCTCTGGCAGTTTTTATTGCATATAGTTTGGAGGCTCTTCTCTTTCAGACTATTTAAAATGGCAGTATGAAGGCCAGCAGCTCCACCTGAACGTGGAAGGTTGAGTTTCTTTGCAGGAGTGTGTTTTTAACCTGGACTGTTTGCTGTAGACTACATCTACCATATCTTTTCCACACCATCATGTACTGAAATTGCTGTATTCATAACTTATCAATGGAAGAGCTGTCCTATTGTGTACTATTAAAGGCAGCATGTTCTCCTATATATCCTCTGTAATACATTCTCCTAGAGAATACACCTGAAGAGCAGAAATGCTCTCAACAATTTCCCCCCTTGCAGTGCAGTTTTGCCTTGTTCAACTGACTGAGGTTTTTGTGTGATTCCTGCCTCCTTTGGGGAGCCAAGAATTGGATAATGCAGACCTGTCTACTGCTGTGCAGAGGGACTGACGCCATGGAAGTAAAATCCTTTCATTAAAGACACCAGCGACATTTGAGGTATATTTTATGGAAATTTCAGGACGGTGCCAATTTTTAAACAGACAAGAAAATGAGTAAATAATAGGTCGTATCCATTACAGCCTGCAGAAAGTATGTCTAGATTTCCTTCAGCACCTCCAGGGTGGGCTGTGGATGGGCTGGTGATTGCAAAACGGGGTGGCTTGGGAGATCAGATGAAAATGTGTGGGGAACTTACAAAGGATCAGCCAAACAGAAAAGGCAAAAGGCGAAAAAAACCCCACCCAACCACCAACCCCAAAACCCCAGGGAGATGAGGGAGATAGGACTGAGAAGAAAAACAGCCGCGAGGCATATCTGTGGGAAGATCCTGGAGGAGATCAGTCAGGTAGGAAGGAGACAGAGAGAAAGATGAAGCGTCGGCCTGGAATGTGCAGAAAAGCAAAAAATACCGAGCGAGCACTTAGTATAATTAGGTTTTGCTCCGAGTCTGTAGAACTTTATCTGTGATTCCTGTTTTCCTCATGTTATATGGGAGTAGGATAATTGAAGAGTCTCTTTTCTGCAGATTTTTTATTCGCCTTTTTAAGGGGCATTGATGTTTTTTTAAGTAGTTCTGCTGCTATAAAATATCCGTCTGTGATTTGGCCAAAATCAGAGTTGTGCCCACATCTCCTGGTAAGTCACCCTGTCTTGACCTTCCTGACAGCGTGGGGTCGCTCCCCCTTTGTGTCTCTAGTAACCTCTTGCCCAACCTTGTTTTTAGTGTCTCGTGAAATTGGGGTTTTAACCACTTCTTTAGCCAAACTCCTTCGTAGGGTAACGAACCTCACTTGGGGCAGGCTTTCCAGGCGGCTTCCGAAAGCGACTCCCGAGTGGAAAACTTTCTTTTATTTAGTTTAGCTGTTCATTTTGCATAGTTTATCTTCTTACTCAGACTTTGAGCTCTGTGTGTACTCTAAATATACCTCCTTGTGCTTTTTGCTATTTTGGGTATTCTGCCGTGAGATCTGAATTGCATACGTTGCAGTCACCTTCATGTTTGCATCAGAAACAATTGCTTTACTCCCAATTATTTATATACAACTATCTCATTAGGGTATTAATTAGGGTATAAAGATGAGATATGAAGGAAGCCCGTGAAGGAGATGCTTTGGATTTTTCGTTTGTGTGTTTGAACCAGACATACCTTCCAGCTTAAAAAGAGGTGTTTTTGCAAGACCTGGGATTTTCTTTGCAGCACCCAGAAGGAAGCCTGTCCCAGGCTGGAATCGTACTGGATGTGTACGTTCCTACACTCAGCAGCCGTATAGGCCTCGTGCATTGCTCGTAGGAAGCAGAATATCCACGTTCTTAGGCTTATTTTACTCTCCACTTTGTTTCTATATAGCAGATTTATTCCCCATTAAAACCTTCAATCGCTTCTGGGTTGAGTGTCATCTTAGTTATCCCCCTTCTTCCTGCTTTGACTTATATTTTCTTTACTTTGCCTTACAAGTGGATCAGGTAGAGGTATTAATTAGGCTGGGCAGGGGGGCCTGGATCTTCTCCTTTCGGGTTCTGTGGCCAGGGGAGGAGGCTGCCATGTCCTTTTGATGGGTCTGCGAGGGTGACAGCCCAAACACCGGAGCCCTGAGTAATGGTTGCTTCTGGTGAGAAAATGAGCCCGTAGTGTGCGCCGGCGATAAGAGCGAGCTCTGTAGTTTTTCTTCAGAGGCAGGCTTTTGTAAACCTTACTTGAAGTTTATTTAATCACAAAGGCTTTAAAAGGACTGACTTGCGTGAAATTCACTCTGCACTTATGCAATAGGGTATTGAAATCAGATGTTGGCCAGCTTGTCTGTGGGGAGTGTATTTGAACGCGCTTCACTTGGCTTTTCGCAGGGGTTATGATCGACTGCTGTGATTTCTCATTAACTTCAGAGCAACGTTTCTTAATGGTGATAGAGATTTGAATGGATAATTATCTTTCCAGTATTAAGGATAAGAGTCGTCATTCATCTGGAATGGTTTCATCTACGTATCATATATCTCAGGTTGACTTTTTTTCAAAGCAGACCTTATTGTTCAGGGAGTTAAAGTAGGGTGTAGGAGGGCGTTTTTACACAGTTAAGGATTTATTTTTAAACAGCCTCATCTGAAATCCAGTTGCAATATTAAGCACTTCTTTCGTTTGGGTTTGGTTGGATGGTGACAGCAAGTGGACAAGGCTGTTCGGTGCCACAAACGCACGTCGCTGTCTGCAGATCCCCTAGATGGGGTTTGAAGGATGAAGGGAGCAGTGGGTTAGTGGGAGCTTAAGGGTCAGAGGGGAGTGAGTGAAGTGAGCGGATGGGCCGTGGCCGAGTGGAGTGATGGATGCTGAGCGTCGCTCTCTGGTCCCCTCCGAGCTCTGGTGGGTGGCATAGCTCTGTCTTGCTTTTGGGGTGACCTTCTCGGTGCTCCAGCTCTTTGACCTGCTTGCACGTGCTGGGTCCCAAAAGGGAAAAAAAACCAAGTCCTACCCATTCCCAGTCTGCTTTTTTAAACACATTTTTCTCCTGGAAGCAGAGTTACTGAGCCAGGCAGATCAGGAGGTGGGTTTGGTTCCTGGGGAAGAATGAATTGGCTCAGATGAGGCTTTGATCCTCCTCCCATCCGTGACTCATCTCTCTCCACAAGCTGGCTGGGAGCTCACCTTCCAACAGAACCTGCTTCAGATTTGGCCAGAATGTTCTAACATATTTTTTTCCAAGGAGAGGTAACACCGCTCTCAATTCCATGCCCAGCAGTCCAGAGTCAAACTCCTGCATGTTTTGTGGACTTCTTGTCTGCATTAAATTTGAGTTGATGGTGTGTTCCCAAACTGTAAACGGGCCTTTCAGTCAAATGAAGTGTTTACTGAGAGCAGAGGAATACGCTGCTCTCAAATGGGAGCTTTAATTCAGGAACATCAGAAAATGACCAGTTACCAGCCTCAAGAATTATCTCACCAGTAGTGAACTTTGGTCTTCTAATGGGCTGTTTTCTGTAGATAAGGTGATGGATGTCTGCTCTGTGAGATTCACGCTCCTGTTTTCAAAGCCTGTTTAAGAATAAGCATTAATATAAACACTCTGGGGTTTTAAACAGCAAAATACTGCATTTTGTCATGATATTGTTAGTACTTTTTCTTTAGTTTTGGTTAATACGTGTTAGCTGTCTGCAGAATATGGTTTATTTCTTGGCTTTTAATACTAGAGTATTTCCAGGTGAGCAAAAGTAATGTTACCTACAGAAAATATACTGTTGAGTGCAAAACTTGAACGTGTGAGACGCGTGAGTGACAACCTGTCACCCAGGGGCTTGAGTGATGCCCAGTGGCCATAGGAGATGGACCTGTTTGGTCTCAACAGGAGGCATGAGAAGCACTTCAGATCCCACTCTTGGAGGGCTTTCATCACAAGCCGACAGGAACTGCCCCTTTTGGGGGGCAAGAGGGATGGAGGACTCAGTGGGGATGTAGAAGATCGAGATTCCCAACGTCCAGTACCAGCCTGACATTGACCAGGTCATAGAATCATAGACTGGTTAGAGTTGGAAGGGACCTTAAAGACCATGGAGTTCCAACGCCCCTGCCCTGGGCAGGGACACCTCCCACCAGACCAGGTGGCTCCAAGCCCCATCCAGCCTGTCCTTGAACACTCCCAGGGATGAGGCTTCCACAACTTCTTTGAGCAACCTGTTCCAGTGTCTCACCACCCTCACAGGAAAGAATTTCTTTCTGGTATCTCATCTCAATCTCCTCTCTTTCAATTTAAAGCCGTTACCCCTTATCCTATCCCGCCACTCCCCATCAAGAGTCCTTCTCCAGCTCTCCTGGAGCTCCCTTCAGATACTGGAAGGCTGCTCTAAGGTCTCCCTGGAGCCTCCTCTTCTCCAGGCTGACCAACGCCAACTCTCTCAGCAGGTCTTCATCGCAGAGGTGCTCCAGCCCTCTGAGCATCTTTGTGGCCCTCTGCTAGACCCATTCCAACAGGTCCATGTCATTCCTGTGCTGAGGACTTCAAAGCTGGATGCCATACTCAAAGTGGTTGTGGTCAGCATTTGACCACTGTTTATTTGTCACCTCCCCACATCTCAGCTTTAGCCTCAGAGAAAATCCATCAGCCATGATTGTGGTCACCACAGGGAGGGTATTGGCGCTAGAACTATTGTTTCCTTAAGCCTTGCAGGTCTTTCAGCCAAGAGGTCCCTCACATTTGGGTTAGGTGAGAAGCTTAGCAGTTAAAAAATATCTAGAATTAGGAAGGGTGGACACAATGGACCAAAATCTCAGCTTGTGTAAAATAGGTGTCACTGCTGACTTGTGAGCGATGCCATTTGTAACGGGCTGAGGATCGGTCCAGTCAGTGGGTTTCTGCTCTACATATCTGCAGGACCCTCTTCTAGGTGAGTTATAAGGCCTTCCAATTCCATGTTTACGTTGGAAATACTTGATGGAGTCTTAAATAAGCACTGCTACCAGGTGGGCTTTTAAGAAAGACGATATTTATAATAAGTGCAGTGGCTGTATCTGAACTTAACAGCTTCATGCATTTGTATGACTTGGTGTTTACAGTTTTCTCGTGGTTTTTAAATGAAATAGAATAGCCTCTAACTGGTCAAATAAACGCAGAAAATCTTTGTGTGTCCTTGCACCTCCAGAGTTTTATGAGCTAAATCTCTTTGTAGTTTAAAAACGTCTGGGAAGAAGCTACGGGGATGGTGTTGCAATTAAAAACGATGCTCTTCAAAATATTCCCGGGATACATCCCCGGGTTTGGGACCCGCTGATGCTCAGCACCCTGACTCTGTGCTCGCTGGGCAGCTGTGGGACCGAGGGAAATCACCCAGCAAGGGGGTGATTTCCAGGCCCAGGGTGCTAATTTGTGGTGAGGCTTTTTAGCATCTCGCTGAGATCTCGCTGTTGACATGTTGGGTGTTGCTTGTTATTATTATTCCAGATTCACTCCCATGTCCAGGGCTGTAGCTCTCCTCTCCATCGCTCTTCTCCTTCTCGAGGTCAGGTTTCCTGGGGCTGTGTGGACTCAGGGAATTAGAAGGTGTGGTGTGTTCCCATGCCATGTAATGTGTGCATGCACCCCTTCTTCCCACCCTTCCCAACACAGAATCATAGAATGGTTAGAGTTGGAAAGGACCTTAAAGATCATCAAGTTCCAACCCACCTGCCCTGGGCAGGGACACCTCCCACCAGACCAGGTTGCTCCAAGCCCCATCCAGCCTGGCCTTAAACACTCCCAGGGATGGAGCATCCACAACTTCTCTGGGCAACCTGTTCTAGTGCCTCATCTAGTATCTAATCTAAATCTTCCCTCTTTCAATTCAAAGCCATTACTCCTTGTCCTGTCACTCCACTACCTGACAAAGAGTCCCTCCTCAGCTCTCCTGTACCTCCCTTCAGATACTGGCAGGCTACTATAAGCTCTCTTCATGTGGTTTGCACTAGCCCACCTCTCCA
Organism: Jacana jacana; assembly: GCA_013400555.1. Classification (NCBI taxonomy): domain Eukaryota; kingdom Metazoa; phylum Chordata; class Aves; order Charadriiformes; family Jacanidae; genus Jacana; species Jacana jacana. Next base: position 316,448 of record VZTM01037193.1, on the reverse strand, counting down.
GCCTGTCCAGGTCCCTCTGGATGGTATCCCTTACCTCCACCGCACCACCAAGCTTGGTGTCATTGGGAAACTTGCTAAGGGTGCACTCTATCCCACTGTCCATGTCTCCCACTGGTCCCAGTACCAGAGGAATGCCACTCGCTGCTGGCCACCACTTGGACATTGAGCCATTGACCACAACCCGTTGAGTGTAGCCATCCAGCCAGTTCCTTATCAATGCAGTGGTCCATCCATCAAATCTATGACATTCCAATTTTGAGACCAGGATGTCGCTCACCCACTCGATCTCGTATATATGTGTACTGTTCCCTGGGGGGGGGACTCTGAGAGGTCATGCTCCAAAAACAATCCATCCCAGATGTCTGCAGAGCCTTGTAAGGCTTATGAGGGGACAGTAATTCCCCCTTCACCGTGGGATGATGGGTTTACATGGGTGAACATGGCTTTCCAGAGGCCCTCAGGGAGCCCAAAACCCATCTCATCATGGATATTGCACACCATTGGGGTGTGGGAGGTGCTACTGTGGCACTTACACGCCAGGGTCCTCATAGTTGATTAAATCATTGATGTGTGGATACAGGGAGGTGTTTTACCGTGACCTGTAGCTGGGACTGGAATGATGCTGGTGCTTCCCTTAACATCATCCTCTCTGTACAACTTCCTGCTTGCGTGTACAAAAATAGCTAAAAATCTGAGTGAAGACTAAAGTCAGCGTTCAACTTTTTGTTGAAAAGGTAAAAAAAAAAATATCACAGCAACGCAAAAACGCTTCTGATGATCAGATGGGTCTTTCCAGGCTGTGCTTACAGGAATCTTAGGAAGGTTTTTCATACAAGGAACGCTGTAAACTTCGGTGCCTCGTCCTGCCAGCAGGGGTTCACGGGATGGAAATGGCTTGTAAATGTTAATAGATAACGTGCTGGGCAGCCTCGCAGTGCTGGTGTTTTTCTCTGCTGTGGTGCTGCAGGGTCTTTCTCCCTCTATAGACCGTGTGGAGGGATTTCAAGGTGGGCCAAGTACGTCTCAGAGACTGGGTGCTTAATTAACAGGAGGCCTCCCAGTGACAGCATTGCGAAACCCACTCCAGCGCTGGCCCGGTGCCTTTTTCCACTTCGCTGGTTCTGCTGCCCACATGTCTCAGCCTGCCAACACAGAGCGTTTTAATAGCTGCTGTTCTTCAAATCGTTTTATTACTGTGACAGCAACTTTATAAATGCCTCTTCACTCTCCTGATGATACAGAATCCATATATTAACAGCCTCTTTTTTTTGTCTCTCTATCTTTCCCTTCCAGGAGCCAATTCATCAGTTGTTGCTGACTTCATGCCAACGTCATCATGGAACATCTCAAGTGAATTAGATAAAGGTAAGCAGACAGAAAGAAGAAAAAAGAAATGATGTTAGACTTAAAAATCTCAATCCTTCTTGACTTGGCCCAGTTGGCAAGCAAAGAGGTGAGGGGGCATTTTACATAGACCTTTTTGTGCTTTGTGATCATTTGACATTTACTTACATGTGGTTCTGCGATTTTGGAGAACGCTGCGTTCACTTCTTGTCCTAGTAACATGTTCCACGCAGTAAAAATACTGCAAGATGTGGATTCTCTTGGTTTATGAACTGCTTGACGTTTTGTCTGGTGGATCTTATGAGTTTGAGCTCAAAATTTATAAGCATCAGGCAGTCAGTTTGCCTCGATGTGCTTTATTATGAGATTTTGAGGCTTTAAATGAAGAGATGGGGAAAATATATTTGCAGGTGGTAATTATGTGTGATTTGGAGCTCCCTGAAGGGTATATATTGTGAAAAAAGGGATGTATTTCTCATTCCCCTTCGTTTTGTAAATCATGCACTGCCAATTATTTAAGCCAAATTGCTTAACTTCCTCTAGCCTGTATTGGAAGGCAGTGGCCTGTAGCTCCTGAGTCAATCAGACCTTTGAAATACTTCTACCGTTAACGTTTGGAGTGGAGGATGCTGTTAGCCACACTAACTGTGCAGTTTGTCAACTGCTCTTCTCCTTGCCTTATAATTTTGCCAGCCATTAACTATTTAGGCTGAAATTTCCCATAGTGGAGTTCTGCCACAGATGGGTTTTCCAAATGTTTCTGTCTGTATGTTGTTAATGGTTTGGGTGGGTTTTTTTATGAACATGTGTTCATAATGTTTTATGTGTAAGCATAAATATGCTTTCTGTGCTCAAGTATGAAGAGAATACGTAGTTGTGGGTACTTTAAGGCAAGGCTGGCTCTTTCACGTTTGCCTTCCCACCAGGGAAGGAGCAGGACTTTCTGGTGATCCAGGACACGTTGGAGAAGACAAAAGTCAAAGGGTTTGGGCTTGGTGGTGAGAAAGGGAAAAAAGTGTGCAGTCACAGAATCACAGAATGTCAGGGATTGGAAGGGACCTTGAAAGATCATCTAGTCCAATCCCCCTGCCAGAGCAGGAACATTAAGAAGCGGATTCCTGATTCACAGCAAATTGCTGAAAGAGGGATTTGACAGAATGGATGTCTTCTCCCACTGCAGTGATTTATCCAAGTGCCCACAGCAGGTCCCTAGGTCTGGCCTGTGCATTGGGAATGTCCCAAAGCTGCTGAGGAGCAAGGGCAGTGGCTCCCAAACAGGATGCCTCTGTGCTTCTTTATTTGGCAGCTTGCTTCGGGTTTTCAAAAAGAAAGAAGTGGCATTTACAAGCAGCCTTTACTGACCTACAGGGTAGGTTTTTCTCTGGGGAGTCTCCCCATGATCACAGGAGGAGACATGGTTGCACTGTGTAGAAGTGGATGAAGTATTTGTTGCAAATGATTGTTGGTGATACATCCCTTGTTCCCTGGTGTGAGCCAGGGGTTCAATAGGTAAAGCGCCTGTATGTTGCTATATATCACAGGGAAAGCTCTGCACCTCCAACCAAAACCTAGATAGAGGGAAAGGTATGGAAAAACTGGTGAAGATAATGTAATTTGATGGTAAATTTTATCTGATTTGTGCTGAAAAATAACATTCAGTAGCTTCTTTGTTGTTATTCCTAATGGGAGAATTTGTGCAGACTGGTTTCTTATGGCTGGGGCGATTTTTACCCATATTTTGGTTAGTTTTTCTCTCAGCTGGCAGTTCTAATGCTCCTTTTCTTCAGTAGCGTGTGCCCCAGGGTGGGCACTTCCCAAAGCCTTGGTGAAACAGGGAGACTCCTGTCTCCTTTGATACCAGTTTGCTTTATTCTAACTGCTCTCCGCGCCGGGTTGTATCAACCAGGGTTCAGGTGTCCTACCCTGACAGTGTCGGAAAGCAGCACCTCCAGAGAGAGCAGAGGTAAAAGCTGGGGTGACTGCCACCAGCCTGGATGTAGAATCATGGTAGGCCAAAGCCAAGCTTACACTTTGTGTGCCAGCCCTGAGCCTGGCCTCTGCATTAGCAATTAAACCTTTTTCCACGTTACTTCCATGGCACCTGCTCCTGAGCTGTATTGTCAGAAACAGGTAAAATGAAGTTTCAGGCTCCTAATCCACCTGGAATGTGGCAATTAGCACTGCTTGGGCCAAATCCTGCATTCCTGGGGGATTACCGGCCCCTTTTGCTCCACCTGATTAGCATTTAGACTGCTGAAAGCTTACACACCTAAATGTGGATTTACATACGGGATTAAAACACATTTGCTGCCCAAAAAGCTTAGTCAGAGGGGCGGCTTCTCCCGGTGTGCCTGCGAGCGAGGCAACGCACACACGTTTCGTCTTGTCTAAGGAGAGAAGCCAGGGGCTTTAATGTAGGAGCCGCTGGTTCCACCGAAGGTCTTTGAACCTTCTGAGGCGAAATACAGGGCAGCTCCTGCTGACCTGGGGAAGTGAAACCTCAGAGGAGAAAGAAAATCAGGCACACACTTCGTTTCCATTCCTTTTGCAAACCAGCATCTCAAGAAAGCCCCGTATCCGCTTGTCTGTGCTGCAGTCAGCCGTGAGGTCACGCAGGCGTCCCAGTAAAACTGGTTTTAAAGCCTATTAAATTCACCACATGAAAGGGGTTTCCAGCCAAACTTCCCAATGAAATGGCTGCCCGCACGGAACGGCTCTGAACTCTTACCTCCTGCCTTCTGGAAACCAGCATCCCTTCCCGGGATCTACCTCCCGTGTTCGGGAAGCGGGAACGCCTCGTCGTCTCGGTAAACGATATTCTGCATTTTGAACTAATTACTTAATACGGTACTTTCCGTAGCTGGGTGAGTTCTGCAGCGATTATCTTACAACTGAGCCCTATTCAGGTTTCAATTTCTATTAAATAAGCTAAATCGACAGCATTAAACAGTTGCCTGTTTATTCTTTTTAACAGGAAATGAATTTAAAAGAGACGCAGCCACCCGTGAAGAGCTGTTGAAAGCAACGATTGATGGGAGGGAGGAGGTGGTTTCTCACCATAACCTTAAAAAAACAAACAAACTGTGCATAAAAGTAATAATAATAAAAAAAAATAATCGTTTTTAAAATGGGAGAAATTTAGCTGTGAGCATTTCTCTCTTTTCCAAAAGGGTAAATCGTGGCATGTGGAGGGAACGCCACGAGGGAGAAAGAGAAATGAAAAGGTGATCCAGTAGATATTTAATTATCTAAAGGGGAAATAAGTGAACTTCAGGGAAAAGAAGGGGCTGTGGTGGTAGGAAAAGGCCTGTCTCACGGGGTCGGTGGCAGGATGAGAAGCCTTTCACCCCCAGGTTGCTAGCAGAGATTTCCCTCGGTGGGCAGTTGTCCAGCAGGGACCAGGCTCCTTGGAGAAGGTCCCTCAAGGCCCTGGATGCTTTGTACCCTCTCCCAACGCTCTCCATGGCATGACCATTGGCCCTGGGTGGCTTAAAGCCATTTCCTCATCCAGAAATGGTTTCCCATCAGCTGTGGCAATAGGTAGTGACTGAGGCGAAACAAACAGGGCCAGGTAAGCGAAGTTCATGGGGCACTCAGCCCTGGTGCTGGCTTTCGGGGACCATGCTCCCTTCCTTAATGCAGCTCTTTTTTGGGGTGTGCCAGCAGGCAAGGGAGCAAGGCAGGTGGCCCTGGGCACTTTTCCCCCTTTTCTCCTTAAGGCACATGGGTTTCTCTTTTCTCTTGCCTGTGCCTTGCTCTCTCCCCTCACACCACAGAAGCTCTTTTTTTGAGAAAGCTTCTGATTTACCAAGAGCTGTTCTTTGCCCCAATCCTCGTTCAAAAAGGTGAAGAGTGCTTCATTCACCTGCTTCTTTTCCACAAAATTGGTTGTGGATGGGTAGTCTTTTCCTTCCTTCTGTTGGATGTCAGTTTACTTACAAAGAAACAGATAGGCCTGCATTTGAATGAGAGCCTGTTTACAGCTGGTGGAGCAGAGGAATTGTTTGGGAACTCTTCATCCTCAGGCAACAATAATATTGGAGTCTTTGCCAAGAAGGAATCAGCTTTGAAATACTGTTTTCTTTTAATTGTAAGTCGAATTCAGCTTTGGTGAATGTACACTGGAATAGAATTCTCTATGGGATTGATAAGAGAACGATGCTGTTGCTGTGGCTCCTCCTGATCAGGTCCTTACTGGTCCCATTATGTCCAACTGCAGCCCCCTCTGGAGCTCGTTCCACCATGGCAGTGCACAAGGATGTGTCCTGGCCGTGGCTGAGCCAGAGCCAAGGACACCAGTGCTGGTGTGCAGGACATATCACATTGTCGGTACCTCCTCCTTCTCCTCCCAGGAGCTCTTCATTTGATCCTTTGATTTCCAAAGTAAACCTATTAGTCTGAGTTTTTGCAGATACTGACTATTTTCCTTTCCAGGGAGACCCTTGAGCCCATTCCAGGCCCTAGAGGGGCTCCAGTAGAACTGGGGAGGGACTCTGGATCAGGGGAGCCATAGGACAAGGGGGAAGGGTTTGACATGGAAAGAGAGGAGATGGAGCTGAGATGTAGGGAAGAACTTCTTTGGTGTGAGGGTGGTGAGAGCCTGGCACAGGTTGCCCCGAGAAGCTGTGGCTGCCCCATCCCTGGAGGGGTTCAAGGCCAGGCTGGAGGGGGGTTGGAGCCACCTGGTCTGGTGGGAGGTGTCCCTGCCCAGGGCAGGGGTTGCGACTGGATGATCTTTAAGGTCCCTCCCAACTCTAACCAATATATGATATCAATACAAGGATCACCTATAGCAAGCTTCTTATCTTTGGGATGATGGGGTCCAGAACAGAAAATAGCCATGTGAAGGCAAAACAACGGGTGGGAGAGCTTGAGTATTTGTGTCACTACCCTGTGCATGGGACTACATGCAATAAACTGTTTAGGAGGTCCTTGTGCAGGCTAGTTGGGCTGGATGGCAGCCACAGAGCAAGAGGAGGTCATGGAGCGCAGAAGGGACCATTGGACATCCTGGTGGCTACACATTCTGGTGGACCCTTGGGTCTGGGGACTTCCCAAGGGGAGAAGCAAGCCTTTCTGTCCTTCCTGATGAACGCAGGCTAAAGCTGTCACCTTGGCAAGTCTTTCCAGGCAGGGAAATGACCTGGCCATGAGTTCTTCTAAGGAAAATCTTTCTGATGTCCCAGGGAGAATTTGACTCTTAAGCAAACTACATCTTAAAAAACATAAACAAAACCAAACGTGGAGAAAACCAGGTGGATCGAGCCCTCCTGACTTTGGCCCCAGCTCTTTAGAGATTTCCAGATTTTCTTTTGAAATCACTGGATGTGAATTTGATACACGTGGTGAAAGGGGAAGAATTACAGCTTTCACATTTATGCACAATTTACCTTTTTATTTTCCTTTATTATCTGGGGGATATTCGGTAAATCAAGGCTCCCCTGATGGGGCTCGGGATCCTGATTCTATTTGTGGGGTCCCGTTAGTAGCGAGGCAGTAAATTACTGCTACTTTGTTTGAAAATTTTTTTAGCCACAGTACATTAGCTCCTTTTGTTTGCTTTTCCACTGACGGAGTGTACGTTTTTATTTGAGAATTTGTGTTTCTTGAATGTCTCGTTATAAATAATACAGGGTGTGAAATTGGAAGGTCACAGAACCCAGCCTGGAAAAGAAACCACCCCCAGTAACGGTGGGCCTTTTCATGGCAAAAATATCTTCCCAAAAGGCTTCCTTTTGCATGGGATTTTTTTAATGCAACCTCAGTTTGTGCAGTGAATATCTGACCATTCTGCATAAGGTAACTCTATATAATAACCTTTTCCTGGCTCATCCAGCTATCTTTGTTTATTTGAAAGATTGATAGATCAGAGGGTCAAGGGACGTGTTTTATTGTAAGTTTCTGTTCCAAATTTCCTGCGATTTTTGGTTTAAAAAAAAAAAACAAAAAACACACCAACAAAACTAGACCTTTAAAAGGCACAGAAAGGGCTAATAAGAACCAGATCCTAAAGTGATGCTATGTCAAAATGTCAAAAATAACAGCTTTTCTTTGACTCTACGGCATTAATCTTAGGGCACATACCTTTCTATCTGCCCTTCCTTTAATAGCTGGAGTTTTTGTACGTGGCTTTTTACTGCAGAGCAGCTTCTAAAGTGACAACAAAATCCCTTGATGGTTTTCAGTAGTTGGGTTTATAGCTGGATGTGGACATTTGTTTACCTATTCCAAATCACTCTTTTCATGATAAAGTTTAGAGGCTTCCTACTCGTGCTATAAAACTGGTTCCTGAGTAAAGAAAAGCTTCATTTCCCCTTGCCAGATTCTAGTGTCAAAGCTATCACCAGGACATCTGTCCTTAAACCTGGAGGTTGGCTCCTAAAAGGGGAGGCAGATGGGAACTCTCAAATGCATATTAAGAATTAGGATAGGCAGGAAGGGCAGGGAGTTGTCCCGTTCTTACCCAAAAGCGATGGGATTCAGGTGCTCAGCCCCAGAGAATTTTTTGGTAGTCCACAGGCATCTTGTGCTCCAGTTTCCTTCCACAAACCCTCCCTCCCCTATGGCCCAGGGCAATCTCTAAGCTGCTAATTATCAGAAAGTAGCAATTAATTCTGAGAATCCCAAATACAGCGAGTGTCAGAGGTGGGCAACTGAAGAGGTGTAAAGCCTCGGGCAGTGGTCAGCCTGTCTCGGGTCGGTAAGTGAGTGCCACTAAACTTACCGAGTGGCACTGAACCCTCTAGATGGGGTCTGGGAAGAGAAAACCCAACAGAGACAGTGTGTATCCCAAATTGAGTCTTGCCTGTACACATCACTGAGGAAACTCCTTTGAAAATAAGCCGGGCAAGCAAAGACAGCAGAGTATCTCCTTGTATCCCAAGAGGGTTGACGTTGAATATTCCCACATGGTTGTCTGGGCTTCTTCAGCTCTGATATTCTTCATATGGATTGCTAATGGGGGTTGAGTGCGGTATCCCTTTCCTCCCACTGTCATTCCTCTACTTCTGTTTGGGTAAAATAAGAGAAATTGCAGACAGGAATCAGACAGGAATCTTCCTTTTGCCCCTTTGAATAGCAAGGGTCTGCTGATCGGACCCACGGATCGGACCCTGCCAGGAGTCGTCTTCCGTTGTGAGTTACAGGCAGATCAAGCCATCGATGGTTAATCCTTTTTCCAACTGAGAAGTATGTGCTCTATGGCCACGCTTCAGGCAGAAATCCTGCTGGTTCCTTCTGTAGCTGAACTGGAACAGCTTAAAAACCCAAGTTGATCCAACATATGGAACAACCAGCAAGGCCCCTCCTGCGTCTTCAGGCTGGGTGGGCTCCGCGTTGTTGACTTGCTCCAAAGGGAACCATTCCATATAGAAAATTTCCAGTGTCTGAGCTCAACGCTGATGCCAATTCACATGAGTACAGGGTGTGTCCAAGTGTAGCATCAGACTGGTCTAACGTGGATAATCCAGAGCTCTGAGTGAAGGAAAATGCTCATTTCCAGGCCAGTACATTAAATCTGGCAGCCTGGGTTGGACCTTCTGATGTGCCTAGCAGCCTCTTTCACTTTAAACTCTTTAAGTTACCATTTTTTTAAACTTAACCATCGTAATGGCCCAGATTGAGACACTTTTTGGATTTCTTTTTGACAAAGAACCGTTGAGCTGCTAAAGGTCTTGGTGCAGAAAGGTAAATGCAGCCCGTGAGGCTGGTGTCCCAACTGCCTTACTCCAACCAGCTCAGGTGGTGGCTTTGCGTGCTGCAACACAGAGTTGAATTTTCAAATCCAGAATGAAATTTAGACTCCAAGCCAGCAGCTGGAAACAGCGTCCCCACAGCTGTAGGTTTGCCTGGGAAAAGCTTTGGAGATGGTCCTTTCCAGAGAAGTGTGTTGTTAGGTGTCTGAATGGGAAGGAACTTGGTCCACCAGCCTCTCTTGGTGCACCTGGATTAAAGCTGTTTTCAGGTGCAGGATGATGATGAATGGAGGCTTTAATTTTAGCTTTTCTTTGAATATTCCGAAAGATCAGAAAGGCACAAAGGAAAGGATAAATGAAGCAGCAATTCTTCTCATAAAGTGAACATTTTGGGGTCTACTCCTGCATCCCCATCGTGCTTTAAACACCTAGTGAAACCAGAACCGCAGAGCACACTCAGTGCTTGGGGCTGGGGGGGGTGTGAGGAAAAGGGTCTCGCCGTGGCCAGCAAAATCCTCCTGCAAGCAAAGAGGGTGTTACTGCTCTAAGATGTGTCTTTGGTAATTTAAGATAGAGTAACCCTGTGGTCACAGAGGAGATTAACATTCCTTGGCCAGCGAGGACGAGCTTTTATTTTGAAAGCCACCTGGGTTCCACTTAAAAGTAGTAGAATACTCGAGGATTTATTGCGAGCGGGCAGGCTCCTATTTAACAATGTCAAGAGGGAGCTGTGGAAACACACACACTTTTCTTCTTTCGAGACACGCAACTGGCTACAGGTCGTCCTTGCCCAGCTGTTGCTGTTCTGGAACATCAAACCAGCAAGAGGTTTGGCCATGAAGGATACCTAATATTTGGATTTTATATGCAGCGTCTCCAATTTATGCGCTTAGAATCACCAAGATGACTTATGATGTGTTGTGTTTGCGTTGGCAGCGGCTCAAAACCAGAAATATATTTCAGGCTTGGCTTTCCAGATATTATCTCAAGTCATTTAAAAGTTCATTATAGGGCACCCGCTAGTGCTGCTATAAGCGAAGGGGCTGTCAGCATTTTTCAAGGGTTTATAACTCAGCCATTAAAAAAAGAAAAGGAAAAAAAAAACAAGAAAAAAAACCACACCTCTGTGGGCTGAAACTTGGCATTCAGAGGTCTGGGCCCAGCAGTAANTCAAGGGTTTATAACTCAGCCATTAAAAAAAGAAAAGAAAAGAAAAAAAAAACAAGAAAAAAAACCACACCTCTGTGGGCTGAAACTTGGCATTCAGAGGTCTGGGCCCAGCAGTAAATTGTTTTTACAAATTAAAAAAAAATCAGGTTGACTATTATTAAATTATAGGTGGGCTAAATTTTATTTAGAACTTCTTCAGGCTGTTCTCCCATTCCTTCTGTGAAGGAAACCCTTCCCAAACTGTTGTAATAGAGTGCTGCTCTCAAATACGGACTGCCTTTTGTTCCGCTCCTGAAACCCTGCGATTTAACCTAAAATATAATCACAGTGCTTATCCCAGCATAGCATTTTTCACCTTCAAAGTGCTTTATGAGCATTATCTCATTAATGTACATAACAGCCTCCCCATGATGTCAGAGGGATTATTATCCTCACTTTATAGCCGGAGAGATTGAGCCAAAAGGTTTAAGGCTGTTTTTAAAAGGACTTAGTTGCACAAATCCCGTGTGAGCTTTGATTGGCTTTGGGTGTCTGCTTCCCTTTGCCTCTTCTAAAAATCACAACTGAGGTGATTCACCCAGGACTGCTCAGAGCCAGGATTAAAACTCAGACTTTCCAGTGGCCGGTGCCACTAGACTGGGTAATTCTCAGGGGCGCAGTAATTACTCACTGCACAACAGCCATCGTGTTCCTAAGAAATGATGCTTTGGGTCAGAAGGAGTCAACTCTGGGCATCTGGGGAGCTCCTTGGTGGCAGGGAGACTGTCACGTGGAACAAGGGAAAATGTGGAATGCTCCAGAGACCATGGCTGTGCCACATGTTATCTTCATTGTGTGTACGAGCAGTGGGTCCATCCTGTTTCATCAGCCCTGTTGAAGGGACAAAAGGAGGGTTGTAACCCTGTTTTTCTTGGCCTTTGGTCCTAGGAGGAGGAGATGTTAGTGCTGGTGGCACTGGAGACTGGCTGAGAGGGGATGGCCTTGGCAGTAACCTGGCTGCAGACAGGAACTATTTTGTGTGCTCTTCACATAGGTGTCAGTAAAGGGAGAGGGTGGTGGCAGTAGCTTTGTAGATTTGATGGACTTAGAGAGTCAGACACAAGGATTAAAAACAAAATTGGGCTCCTCTTGGGCCCTTCCATGCTGGGCAAGGGCAGCAATGGGTGAGGTTTGTGTGTGCCAGGGAAGGAACACTCGTAATTTTGTAAGCCTCAGTCATGGTCCAAGGTATTTTGGAAGCTCTGTTAGACCTTCAGCTCATTCACAATTACAGAGCTGCTTTCTCTGTGAGAAAGGTCTCCTCCTGAGGCTTCCAGTTGCTTGAAACTCGCCCTATTTAAATCTCATCTCAGGTGATCTGCTTGATCTGATTTATGATTTGGGTGTAAAACTTGTGGGTTTGAGGACTAAGCTACGCTGATTAACAGATGCATTTTGTTTTAGTGTCTCGGTAGCAGTTTGTGGAGGAAGGGGGAGAGCACTCGGGGAAAGTCTCAGCTCCTGATGTTGAGGCTCTTTCTGTTTGCACCTACAGAGGAGTTGCACCCATAGCTCTTACATTACAGCCAGACTTTCTCCCTGCCTTAACGTTGCTACTGATAGTTTAAAATCCTTCTCCAGCCTTCAGAAACCTACCCTACACCATTACTCCTTTAGTCGCCTCTCCTGGATGACACAGGACCTTTAAAATACTGTATTTACCGCGTTGTTTGTCACCAGGAGCGTCACAGGACCAGGGCCATTCTGTTCTCTGACGGTGTTACCCTGCAGGAGCCTGAGCCAGCCTCTGAAACCTTATCAGGAATTATATAAACGACTGCGGTAAAGAAACGTTAGGTCGGATAATGAAGTGTGGTTATCCAGTTCCATGCTCTCAGCCTGGTTTTATTAAACCCAGGTTGTGGAGAGAACCCAAGGATATGTGTGCTGACTTAGCTTAGGCTTCCCGGTGGGGTTATGAAGATAGCGAGTCGGAAAGGTTTCTAGCCTGGCACCCAAGCGTGCAGAAACCGTTCCGGAGAGCGGAGAGCCCCGCTCTGACACCCCCCTGAAGAGACATCCCACCCCCTCGTCACCAAAGCCAGGTTCTCTGCCCCTTTTTTACCCCAGACACAGATTTCCCGACTAATTAGATCCGCGGGAGCGTAGATAACAGCCGGGTTTTGCAGTTTCATACCTGCAGGTTAAAATCCCACCGGTTTTTGGGTGGGATATGACATAACATCTGGGCAGTGTCCTCGTGCTCAGCATTTCTCCTGCAGCTCCTCGGGGCCAGGTGAGAGCAGGGACACCTTGTGTAAGGTGCTGGGCAAATCCAGGGTAAGAGCTTACACGCTAAACGGATTAAATACAAAGGAAAGGGATATCCCTGTGCACTGGACATAGTGGAGGGAGTAGCCAGTGAAGATGGGGTTAAAGTAAATAATTAGGGAAGTGCAATAGTTAGGCAAGTTAGTTGGCTAAACTGGTTTTATACAGGGCGGAGACTGGGGTTTTTTTGTACTTTTAGGCAGGCTTGTTGCTGGAGATAACAGAAGCTGTAGCTGAGAACGGTGGAGCACCAGCGGCACAGCACAGGTCCACTCGCTGATAGGCTTTTCTTGACCTCCTGGGTTGGCTGTGAGGGGTGGGAGCAGGGCCCAGCCTCCAGATTCCTCATTCCATGGCCTCCCTGCTGGGACAGCCAGCGGAGGATAATGGGGTTTGGCCAGTAATGACCACTGCTAGGTCAGAACCTGTGTCACGGAGATGAAAGCCCACGTATTCCATTCCCTGTACCCAATCCATCTCACTCTGCCTTTAAAGGATTTAATTAAATGTTGAATACAGCTGGCTAGAAACAGTCCTCTTTCTGAAGGGTGCAGAATGAAATAGCACTTGACAGGAGAAGGCAGCGCTCATGGGTGGATTAGAAGAGATTAATTCAGTAAAATTTTGATTTAATGTTCTCTATCTTAACAAAAGAATTCTTGATCTTCTGCTTGCACCTATCATGAGACATATATCAGATTTAAGATAACGTGGAGTAATCCTAGCAAGGGAAATACTGAGTGAGAGAAAAAGTCTTCATCTCCTAGATGCAATCCTTGTTCCTTCATCTGCGCAGTCAGTGCTTCCAAAATCGCTGAGAGCACACTGGCTGCCCTGCTCTGAGAGCTAATTGAAAGCGGCTCTGAGGTCCTCAGAGATTCCTTTCATATATTGGTGTGTTTTGTGGGTCCGTGAGCGGGAGCAGATCTGCATAGGCAGAGGCATCAAAATGAGCAGCCAGATTTCTGGTACATTTTTCATGTTTATTGATTGGCAAAAAGGAAAACCACAAAGCAGCAGCGTTACCTCCATTTTCAGTGTTAAATAAAGCCCAGTAGGGTGATAGTGAGAAAGCAGAGTGAATCCATGGGTGCCTGAAGGAAGAGAGGTTTCCAAGAAATACAGGATTACGGTAATGCAGTGGAAATGCCAAAGTTAGTTCCTTTTATTACCATGCAATGGCGTGTCCCACACCCTGTGTGGGACCTATTGCCTGCCCTGAAACATCGATGAGCAAGTTCCCTCATTTTCTGCTTAGACCCGATAGCTGCCGCCTTTCTTTCCCTTTCAAAGGCAATGATGAGCTTTCTCTACGGTGACACTTCCCCAGCTGGAGGTCTGGATTCACCCTTTTCTTCTTTCTACCTAACAGACTACTTCTTGACGCTGGACGAACCTATGAATAACATAACCACCACCCTCGGCCAGACGGCAGAGCTGCACTGCAAAGTCTCTGGCAACCCTCCTCCCACCGTCCGTTGGCTGAAGAACGACGCCCCGGTCGTGCAGGAGCCCCGGAGGATCTCCTTCCGGGCCACAAGCTACGGCTCTCGGCTGAGAATAAGGAACCTGGACACTACGGATACGGGCTACTTCCAGTGCGTGGCGACCAACGGCAGGAAGACCGTCTCTACGACTGGTGTGCTCTTTGTGAAGTTCGGTAGGTGACCTCCTTTGTCCCTTTGGTCGCCAGGTGACCTCTCTTTGCCTCTTTTCTTTGAGAAATTGCGGTTTGCAGTGTCGTTTGGAGGCAAATTAGTCACATATATATATATATGTTTACACACACACACCCCTCTGTTAGGTGAAATGAGCACGGTTTCTTCAAAGTCAAAGCTTATATTAAGATAATTGCCTTCAAAGCTGACCTTAAACCCAAGAGGATTCCAATCAAAAAACAGGTTTTGCCCATCTTCTCCACCTCCCCATTCAGAGGGAAGTAATTCACCAAGATGGAGATATTGGCACAGATTCTTAGTTAGTCCTCTTAGGAACCGGAAAATTAGCACATAATGACTGATCTGTGTGATGAATTTCGTAGTCTGTTTTATATATTCTTCCAGATTTTCTAAATTCTACTAAGAAATCAAACACTAGGTGTTCTCTCATAAAGCATTTGTTGTTCTTTAGCCTGTGTCTGAAACGGAGGAGCTTTTATTCTGAACAATGATACTTTTATAGGTGCTCCTGCAGAAAGAAGTGAGTATCTTTCTTTTTTCTGGCTGGAGCAATATATAAACTCACAATTTGATTTCTGGAGCAAACACTCGTTCGTATGAACTTCCCTGAAATCTGTTTGACCCTGTGCTGCGCCAGTGAACTTGGGCTCCAGCCTGCCCAGTCCTCCCAGTGGTTGCCCAAGTAGAAGCAGAGAGGGCGGTAACAATGAAACCCTCCCATCCAGAGCCCCTTGGGACCAGAACACATTTGATCAGTGTGTCTGAATCGGGGCTAGGGTGAATTCCCTGATAAATTCTGAAGACTGATAGGGGCCAGTGCTGCTGTTTTCTCCCAGTTATGGTTACAGCATGCTTTGGTAGAAGCCTCCCATGGTTTGCTGTAAGCACAGTTGACTTGTGGGACGAGCGTCTCACTTGGTTATTGTCCTTGTCTATGGCATTTTGCAGAAAATCTGTGCTCCAGGATCCGATACAGACCTTGTCTTTGGTACTGGGAAACTGCAACTCGTCTCTTAAACCACATCCAACGTAACAGGCTGTTACTTTTATCTTTTAAAGGGTTTTTCGAAAGCTTCCTGCTCGCTACCTCGCCGTAACTCATCACGCTGTTTTTCTTCTGTCACTTTTCCAGGTCCCCCGCCGACAGCCAGTCCAGGATCATCGTAAGTTGTTTCATGTCTGTTGTGTCCATTCATTCATCTTGCGTTTCGGCAGTCAGAAGTTCGTTTTTCATCCTGTGTGACAGGAGCGCTTTCACGTTCCACTTTAAGTCAGATAGCATGGTGATTTATTGTAAGGGAACGATCTGTCTCTTGGATGTATTTCCATGTTACCGTGTCAACTCCTATTTCTTACACTAGACTGCTTAATTTCCCATCTTATTACCTTTAGGTCCTCTAGTGCCTTCAGTCTTGGAACTCTTTTCAGTGTACCTGCAGGTATGAGCAGAAACCGATTTTCATACATGTCACAGCCCAATCTGGAAAATATTTATCACTATAAGTAGATTTTACTACTTAGGGGCTTCTTACTGGTTTTAAGGGGACTGATGGTCTGAATCTGTATCTATCTGTAGCTGCATTAGTAAACTGTCTTAAAAATGATTCTTTGAAGATGGAGTCACTCCCAGGTGGGAGTGATGGCTGTTTTTACGAGAACTCCTTGTATCCTGGAGCCTGCTGGGTCCATGCTGCAGGGTCTGAGCAGTTGCCACACGGTTGTATTTTGGCAGCAGAGCTCCTGTCTTTGGTAGCTTTTGAGAACCTATGTTTACCTTCCCCTCTAGTTTCCAGACACGTGGCCAAACTTGCTCACCTTTTATAAGTCCCTTATTGTTTTCTGGTGTGATCTTCAGGGCTTCTGAAGTTTGACATTCATTTTGTGATAGTGTGGCCAGTTTATTCAGATTTTACATGCATGGAACAATGCTGAAACCCACCTCTCCTGGTGAGGGACACTGTGCCATTAGAAGAGAAATACAGTACCAGCTAAATCTTAGAAGGAAACTATTAATACGATGGCAAGGGATGCAAACATTTGGGGATGTGAACGTTCCTGACTGTCCTTCTAGAATGATGGTTCACAAAGTATTGCAGAGGCTATAGATCAGGGGGATGCATCTGCCCACAAAAGGACATGCTAGGATGCCCTCTAATGGAACATCCTAAAATGTGTTTTTGTCTTCCCTTTTGAAGGTACCTGACAGGAAGAAAGTGAGTTTGCTTTGGAAGGAGAGCTCTTTGCTCGGTCTCAGGCTCCTTTTTTGTGATTGTGGTGACCTGGGGAGGAAAGCTTTGTGGTGCTGTAGGAAGTGAGGACCGCTGTGCTCTTTAGCAGATTGGAGACTTAATTAGTGACTTGAGAAGACGTGTATTTTGTGTCTGCTTCCACCTACTTTGGGGGTTCTGAAATCTATAGGATAAGCAACACATCCTTGGCGGTCAGGAACCCACGGGAGAGCATCGTGAGCACGGAAAGCAGAGAGCTGTCCTGGAATTTCACTGTCTTGGCTACTCACCCCACTTTTTAAAGGCAAAATAGGTTTGGGAACCTTTTTCTCATTGTTCTTTCTGGCAGGGTTGGGGGGGCGGGGTTTGCCCTTACTCCCTGAAGAAACAAAAAAA
>VZTM01037193.1:270305-294897 GCA_013400555.1 Jacana jacana | reverse complement strand
GGGGCAACAGGCACAAGCTGGGACACAGGAAGTTCCACTCAAATATGAGGAGAAACTTCTTTGGGGTGAGGGTGTCAGAGCTCTGGCAGAGGCTGCCCAGGGAGGGTGTGGAGTCCCCTTCTCTGGAGATCTTCAATCCCTGCCTGGATGCTTTCCTGAGTGATGTGCTCTGGGCAACCCTGCAGGGGAGTTGGGCTGGGTGATCTCTGGAGGTCCCTTCCTGCTCTGACAATTCTGTCATGTGGTGCTTGGGACTACGGTGTAGGGGAGAACTTTGTAGAGTGGGGTTGATGGTTGGACTCAATGATCATAGAATCACAGGTTGGAGAAGATCCTTGGGATCATTTGATGATCATGATCACGTTTCAAAGAGGCTTAACCTGCAGGTGAAGTATTTCACTCAACGACGCAGACTTTAGACTTTATTAGAGTGGGAACATCAGAAGAACAGCTTGGCACCACTTGGTAGTATTCTGTATGTTAGCAAGACATGGTGGTTTGGGTTTTAGGGGAGAAAAATGTCAAGCTCATGAGTATTACTGCTCTCGGATGTGCAGTGGTTACTGTGTGGCAGAGGGACAATGGCATGAATGTAAGTCAGCCGGGATGTGTACACCACGGACTGGCACCTCCTGAGTAGAATTCATACAGTCCTTGTGTCAGGATTGGTCTTGAACAGTCCTTTTGTTCTCAACGGAGCCTTTTCTGTATGTATAACCCAAATATGGTATTGTTTTGTTCTTTATTTAACCACTGGGAATGAGGAGAGGAGAGGAGGAAAAGAGGAGAGGAGAGAGCTGTAATTTTAAAGGGCATTTGATTCATCAAATCAAATGGGGTTTGTGATTCCCAGAAATAGCTTGCAAGGCTTGTGAAACCACAAGCCCCACAGGATTCTCCCATCCTCTTTTTCAGTGATTATGATTTTTTATTTTTTTTTAAGTTAAACACATCTGGTTTTTTTAGTAAAACAGATCTTTTATACAGTGGCTCTGTGTGGCTGGATGTCAGCATGGTTCCTCCACCGAGAAAACGTGTAACCACTGGCCAGCCTCCAGGTGGGACTTGGCCAACTGTGTGTTTGATTGTGGATTTCGTGGAGTCACAAGGAGACTTTCCCCTTTTGGCCATAGAAGGTAAGTTTTGTACCTGAAATAAGTAAAGAGGCAAGAGTAGATTCACAGGAGAGCAGCATCCCGAGACCCACCTCCCTGCTGGTTCCCACCGCCCGCCCACAGCACCCAGAGGCTCCTGCGCCCACCTTGAGCACCATCCTGGAGCCCCAGGGTCTCGGTGAAGGAAGACTATTTGATTCCCAGTCCTGTGACGTGTTTTGGGGCCGTCACAGAAACTACCTCAGTGGAAATTTTGACCGAGGACTGAATGCAGGTCCCAGGAGTTTTGGCACGGGGTCTTTTATAGCCCCACTGCGTGTTGGTGCGAGGGCTTGTATGTGGAGCGCAGAGGAGCGGAGGCGCAAACCTGAAGTGGGATATTCTATGTGGAGGCCAATATAAATATATTTGTGCAAAAAAAGAAGTCAGGCAGTGCGAAGACGGGGTCCGAGGGAGTGATGCTGACAGCAGCCATGTCAGCATGGTTCTGTTGCATGACTTCATTCGAGTGAAGAGAATACTCCCTTAGTTTTGCCAGGGCCTGGGAGTCGGATTATCTGCTGTGAGGGAGCGTGCCAGTCGGGGAAATGAAGTGTTTCCTGGGAAGGCAGGGTTTGTCCTCTCCCCTGGGGCTTTGATCTGGTGCTGACTTATCTTCTGTGCCACTGTCTCACCTTTTCCCCTGTTCTGATTATTCTGCTGTGGTTTTCTTTGCGACGTTCTTGTAGCATCCCTGGCAGTGGGGTGACCGCTGAGGCACCAGGGTGTAGGGTTGAGGAGGGGACCTGCTCTTGGACCTTCCTGAGCAAGCAAAAATAAATGAAAGCATTTGGGTAAATGCAGCATAGAATTTAGGAACCCATATTTGTGTCTTCTGTTAACTGAAGTTAAATTTCTGGGACTGTTTAGCTTAAGGAAGAGGAGGCTGAGGGGAGACCTCATCACTCTCTACAACTGCTTGAAAGGGCATTGCAGAGAGGTTGGTGCTGGTCTCTTCTCACGGGCAACGAGCGATAGAAGGAGAGGGAATGGCTGCAAGCTGCAGCAGGGGAGGGTTAGGCTGGACATGAGGAAAGAATTCTTTCCAGCAAGAGTGGTCAGAGCCTGGACTGGGCTGCCCAGGGAGGTGATGGAATCCCCATCCCTGACTGTGTTTCAGAGTGGATGAGATGTGGTGTTGGGGGATCTGGTGTAGGGGAGACCTTTGTAGAGTGGGGCTGATGGTGGGACTCGATGATCCCAAGGGTCTTTTCCAACCGGAATGATGATTCTATGAATTGGCTACAGACAGTATTCTAGTGTGTTTTATCTATCTTGGGGTACTTATGTAGCTAAATATACACATTATCTGAGAATCCCAGGATCCTTTGCCTCTTACCTCATCTTATCTCCCAGACCACATATGGGAAATCGAGCCAGCGTGAGATTAAAGGTGTGTTTCAGTTGCCTTAACTGCAGGTATTTGAGGTACTTCAGTCACACTGGTCACGTTCTCTAGGTTTGACACCCTGGGGGGATGTGACCACGCTATGTCCTGTGTAATGGAACAGAGAATTGAGCTCTGTCCCTGGAGGAGCAGGTTAAATCCTGAGCCACAGGGTTATTGTCTGCTGCAGCCCTGCCACGTCCACAGGATTTGGTGTGAGCAATGCTGCAAAATTCCCACTTCTCTGCCATGGAGCTCTTATCCCAGCTCTTACTAATGAAGTGGGTTAAATTGTATTTTGTTATGCTTGTGGTAAGTCTGCAGAGGAGGAACTGGCCCATAGTTTGGAGAAAGGTTGACCTTAGAAAGTGCTTTTCGCTTTTGAAGGGATATCTGATAAATATTTTGGCCAATTTTAGCTGAAGTGTTCCACTCTTATCTGCCTGCAGTGCAAACAGAAAGCCATTCTGTCTACATGGGGCACAAAGGAAAGGTATGACACAGTATGCAGACATAGTTGTATTATCTGAAAACAAATTAATTAGGCTGATGTCAATATTTTTTTAAGTGGGGAGGGAAAAATGAGTAAAGTGCATTACGACTTGGGAGCCAGAGCTCCCTAATGCATTTCTGTAATACGAGGGCAAAGACAATGTGTTGTTAAGAACTGGATTTGGTTTCATTCTGCACGGGATCACCCATAGCAACTACATATGCAAGTAAATGTTTGGTATAGAAATGGGCTTTGTGGAATGCTGCAGCCAGTACATGAAGAGTATTTGTACTTTCTGTGAGGCTTTAATGCGATGCGGTTGCGTAGTCAGTAATGCTGGAGTCTGCAGACAGGATTTGTAGCAGGACCCCAGGAGACGGCTGGAGTCGAAATCTTGACCCCAGCATTTTTTTCCCCTCATCCTGAAGCCAATTTGTCTGCTCCTGAGCGACACTGCTGCCTGCTGACCGAGTCCTTTCCAAGCACAAGTCTATGCCGGCAGCATCCTGTGACAGCCGGCTCCCGCAGCAGCCACCCGCGGGTACCTGGGGACGGGCACACACACGGTTGTTGCATGGCTTGGAAAAACCAGTTCTCAGCTCTGTGTAATCAGTTCTCACTCTGAGTTGTACTGTGAGTGGTAACTCAGTTCTTGTGCTAATTCTTAAAACCATAGAACCACAGAATTATAGAATGGTTTGAGTTGGAAGGGACCTTAAAGCCCTCCAGTGCCACCCCCTGCCATTGGCAGGGATGCCTCCCACCAGAGCAGGTTGCTCCAAGCCCCCTCCAGCCTGGCCTTGAACCCCTCCAGGGATGGGGCAGCCACAGCTTCTCTGGGCAACCTGGGCCAGATTCTCACCACCCTCACAGCCAACAAGTTCCTCCCCACATCTCAGCTCCATCTCCCCTCTGTCAGTGTCAAACCCTTCCCCCTTGTCCTAGGGCTCCCCTTCCTGATCCAGAGTCCCTCCCCAGCTTTCCTGGAGCCCCTGGAGGGACTGGAAGGGGCTGGAAGGTCTCCCTGGAGCCCTTTCTTCTCCAGGCTGAACGCCCCCAACTCTCTCAGCCGCCAGCAGAGGGTCTCCAGCCCTCCCAGCATCTCCGTTGCCTCCTCTGGCCGCACTCCAAGAGCTCCAAGCCCTTCCTGTGTTGTTCCCAGCACAGTTCCCACTGCACATCCAAAATGAGGAAAAAAAGAGTATGTTTGGTGCATTTTGTACAGTGAAAGTGTTTTTCGGTGTGCCCACAGAGGTGAGAGGGAGGCATGCAGCACAGGTTGTGTCATTTGATAAATGCTGAGGATAACACTGAGAGGTGAATTTACTCTCTTTTTATAAAGACACCTTATTGTTTTTTAACAGCTTGAATCTTGGGGGTATTTCAAATCCCAGGCAGGAACCTGGGAGGGCTGAGACATAAAGTGCAAGTAGAGGATAGATTTTCCTTTCTCTAATTGGTTGTCTCAGTTGTCAGTGTTTGTCCAAACACTTAAAGAAATCCTTTAATTATGTCATTTTACCCCGAGTTACAGGCTGTGTGTATTTTCTGGATTTATTTAAAAGGGAGCAAAGTGAGGATCATTTTGAAATGTCTTCTGTTTGGCAACAGAAAGGGTTAAAAAAGAAAAAGTCAAGAAAGGCTGAAAATTTGCCTGACTTACCCTGATCACCTCCTGCAGCCCTGGGGGTGGTGTGTTTGTGGAGATACTCCTGCAAAAAGAGGAGATGATTACATGCAGTTGGCAATCCCTGTCTATGTCTGATAGTAAACCGAGTCCTGTGGGTTAAACCAAGTAGTCAGACCCGCCAAGTGTTGTCCTTATTAATGCTGTGTATCCTTCGTGTCACCCACAGGCCCTTTTTCCCACTGAACTCCTGGCAGAAGCTGTCTGGGTAGGAGTTCAATCCACCCCAGGACAGAGGACCCGAGCTACTAAGCTCCGCGTTAAGGCTGCAGTTAAGACCGTTTGGGAAAAAGTATTGGATTTTGATTAAAAATATTGAGCCTTCAGTATTTGGGTTTGTTCCATGATGAAATGAAGCTCAGACCATTGGGCTTTTTTCTCTGAAATTGAATGTTGTGTATCCCCTAGCCCAGGATGTGCTCACTTGAGAGGGGGAAGGCGCTGCCTTCGAGCAGGGATAGAACCTGGTTTTCCCATATTTCATGTGCTCGTTCCAGGTAACAGCTATTTTGAGGCCAACCCAAAAACCCCTTCTGGAACTGCTAAAAGATTACAGCGGTGATTTCGTCCAAACCACTGTGTTTCTGTGAAACGTTCCAGGTTTTCAGAAGATGATGTTTTCTCTCCAAGACAATTTTCACCCCCCACCCCCCAAAAAAAATCTCATTTAACTCTAATCGTAAGGGCAGTTGAAATGGCTTACAAGGAATTCTTTGAGCCTGAAGGCTGTGAGGCAAGATCTGACAATATTACAATTAATTTCACCCTTCCTGGACTGGGTCAGGTTACAGCACTGCCCAGACAGAGCCTGTCTTTGTGCTGCTTTATTTTGGAAAGGACTCGCCCTGAATGTATGTCTTGTCCTCAAAAAGGGCAAATAAAAAAATACAGTTTAGAGTGTCTCTGATTCACCTGGGATTAGACCCGATTCCTGTTCGGCTCAGACAACAGGGTATCTTGAAGTTTCTGGCAGAAGTTATTGGTGGGTTTTTTTCCTGTGTATTTACATCACAGGACTTTTCTTCAATGACTCTTCATTGACAAATTGCTAAATTAGAGATGGGTAGTGTTTTTTTGGGAAGGAATGGCGTATTTTACAATGTAGCCGAAGTGCCAGAGCCACCTCCCTCCCAGTCTCAGGCTTGTGGAGCTTTCGATTATACTTTGAGGGCTTGCTGGTCTATCTTAAAAAAAATTTATATATATATATATATAAAACCACCCAAAAGCTAAAAGACTGGAAACCAAGCTCCTTGACTTCCCTCCCCACCAGCCAGCGGTGGGGTTGCAGGAGAATGCATTACTCTTGTCTGGCTGTTGGCTCCTTCGTGCTATTGCCCTATGTGTGCAGGTGTTAGTTCTGGGGAGGTGGGTGTAAAGGGCTTTAGATGTAGGAGGAAAAAGGGAAATAATGGTACATGTGTATAAAATGATTTCTAGCCATCATGGAATGGGATAAATGTAACAAAGTCAGGAAACTTGACGAATGAAATTGTGAATTGGTCATCTTGATTGTGATTTTTGTGAAAGAGAATACAGAACTTCTGTCTCCTGGAGCAAACGTGTTTGAAAGTCTTGGAGGGTCTGGTTTTACTTAAAAACCTGTAGCTTCTGGTGGCTCAATGTCCTTACAGCACTTTCCTGGGTGTCTGACCGTTTGTACAGCCGTGGGAGCTGGTCAGGTGTAAGGGGTGAAATAAGGAAATAGTCAAACATTTCAGAAACCAGTTAACGTCTGAGGTCACCTCCAAGGTACAGTGAGATTCCCCTGCGCCGTGAGGCCTTTAATTATGAGGGAAATACTATTTAAAGGCCTATAATGTTTCTGTGGTTGTAATAAAATACCCTGCCTAACCAGGTAGTAAAACTTCAGTGGGCAAATCCCAATCTCTTTCTCGTTCTGTTCTTCGTTGGTGCCCAGCTGTTGTTGATATTCCTTCAACAAATCCTCTTCTGCTACTTTCAGTTTGTGTGGATGGGGAACCAAGGCAAGGAGGAGCGATGAGGGGCTCTGCTGGAGGTTCATCAGCTCCTTACGGCGTACGATGGCTCCACCCCGGGGCAAGACTTCAAGCGGGTTTTGGTTTTATCTGCTGGGCTGAGAAGTGAATTAAGATGAAACGTTTGAAGCATGAGGGTAGTGAAAGCTGGGGTGGCTCGGGGTAGCAATTATTCAAGAGAATAAAAAATAGTAGTAATAATAAATAATTATGGCAAACAAAGCATGGGTAATGGGAAGGGAAGAGGCGGTGTCAGTGGCCTGTGCCTGATGGATTCCTTTCCTCTCCTGAGCTCTCTTTCACCCACGGGAGACGTTGCCTCTGTCCATATGTAGCCCGCTTCTTCCTGCCCCCCTCCCACAGGCACTTTATGCTTCTCCTCCCCTTCATATGGACTTGGCACCAAGTCTGATTTTTCCCTTATGAGACATCCCAGGACTGGGATCCAGGGCCATGTGCTGGACCGCTGCTTGTCCCTCAAAATCAGTGTCTGCCTGTTGCAAGTTTTCCTTCCTTAACCACCCCCATGAGTCCTCAGATCTTCTGATTTCATTAACGGTTCAGTGATTATGGGGTGGTTTTCCTTCCAACTTGAAAGGAATCATGGAATCGTTGAATTGCCGAGGTTGGAAGGGACCTCATGATCATGGAGTCCAACCATCAGCCCAGCACTGCCCAAACTCCCCCTGACCCATGTCCCTCAGTGCTGCATCTGCCTGGCTTTGAAATCCCTCCAGGGATGGTGACTCCACCACTGCCCTGGGCAGCCTGTTCCAATGTTTGATAAACCTTTTGGTGAAGAATTTTTTGCTAATATCCCTCCTGGTCCTATTTTGCTAATACCCTGTCCTGGTGCAACTTGAGGCTGTTTCCTCTTGTCCTATCACTGGTTAGGAGGGAGAAGAGACAGGCCCCCACCTCGCTATAACCTTCTTTCAGGGAGTTGTAGAGAGTGAGAAGGAGGCACAAGTAAATATTAAATAAAATAAATAGTAAATAAAAATATAAAGTAATAAAAATAGTAAAAGTAATAAACCAAAATATGAAATAATAAATATTTACTTCAAATAAATACATTTTCTCTCAATCCTGATTTTGCCCGAGGTGAATGGGCATGTTCTTCTGCCACGGTTCTGCCCAGCAATTAGCACAGAGAACACTTGGCAAGCTGATCCCCTCTGAAGGTTCAGAGCGTGGTCAGAGATTTGGAGAGTTTAGAGGTTACAAGAGGACTTTGCAGTCCTCCATGGAGCCATCTCAGGGACTACACATGCTCAGTTGGGTATGTTATGTTCCAAATCCGGTGGTTTCAAATTAACAAGGGCACATCCTTGGGAAAAAACAAAACAAAACAAAACAAAACAGAAGTGTCATGTTGATTTTATCAGTCTTAAACTTGTGAACATGCTTGTGCTGTGTCAAGTCAAATGCCTTTATAAGATGCTAAATATACAAACATTGTTATCTCTACAACCCAACTCCGGACTTCGCCGAAGCGTGTCGGAGAGGGCTCTTCCGTAAGCGCTCTGGGGAATCACACTGGCTCCGTTACTGCCTCAAATCCCACCTTGTTTGGGCTGTCTTTCAGCCATCATACTGTGTTGTCCTGGATGGTGTAAGGCTGGAATCCTTGGGGTCTTTCCACAGTGTGTGCGAGGGCTCTCGGTTGGGTGAGTCAACGGGTCTCGGGGACGTTGTCTTTCATGGTTCTTGGATGCAAGACCGTGACACTGGCTTCACCCACCTGTGTTTGAAAGATCTGCTTTTAGAAGGTCCTGTCTAATGTCACCTTTAGATACTTTTGGAATAGAGACTATTTTGCTGTACTTACGTAATAAGTAAATAATCACATTTTTCAGGGCACACTCTGGTGACCAAGGTTGTTGGATGTGGTGGCTGTTCATGTGGTGGGGTTTTTTGGGGGTGTGGGTGGTGTTTTGGTTCCTGTTTCTTTGTTTGTTTGTGGTTGGAGTCGATGATCTCGAAGGTCCCTTCCAACCACAAAGATTGATTCTGTCATTCTGTGAAAAAGTCTTAGAAATTTGTGATCCATTCCCAGCCTCAAATTAACACAATTACATCCAATGCAGAATTCTGTGGGATTACTAGCCTCAATTGCTGACATGCTGAAATAGTAAAATAAAAACTGAACAAAACAATTGGGAAGGTTTTATTCATTGGTAAATAGCAATAAATTGCATCTCCTCAAACCTGGGCAAGCCCAGGAAAATATCTGCCTTTTCCTTCTCTGGTTATTTGAATCATAAAAAACGTGGTGCTGGCTATGGGGGGAGGAAAGTGGGTTTTTTTTCCCCTGGAATAGCAATTATTGGCTGTAAATGAGCTGCAAAGTGGCTTTATCTTAGGTGTTTTCTACAAAGAGGCAGCCGGGCTTTTCTTTGAGTTGTTCAGACAAATGCTTTAAGCTTGTAGTGTTTGGAACTGCTTGGCCTTGCAAAATTAGATGTTTCCACCTCTATTTACCACAATAATAATGAAAAATAAATAATAGAAGAGGTCAAAATTTAGTTAATAAACTTAGAAAACAGGAAAGGGGAACTTGTTGCAGCGTATTCACTCTTTTGGTTTGGCGGGAGGAAAAAGCAGTCTCTGCTGTTTTTTTCTAAGAACAAAGCTTTTAGAAAGGATTTGGCCCATTTCTGAGTCCAAAGGTGCCGTTTTCACGCAGTTCTTCTTGCAGATCAGGGTGTTCAGAATTTAGGGCTAGGCGTCCCTCTCCGAGTTAACCAAAATAGGGATATTTTGGTCCCAAGATGGTGAGTGCAGCCCACGTAGGGAGGCAAAATGCTTT
Source organism: Jacana jacana (assembly GCA_013400555.1). NCBI lineage: Eukaryota > Metazoa > Chordata > Aves > Charadriiformes > Jacanidae > Jacana > Jacana jacana. The sequence continues at coordinate 285,364 of VZTM01037193.1, read as the reverse complement.
TTAAGAAAACAAACAAGTTCTCCCTTGCCTTATCCAATTACCATTAGGGAATGGATGGACAGACCTTCATTTTCACCCAAGCATGTTTTCACTCTTGTTTGTTGTCTTAAGAACCAGTTTCTTATCTGGAAAGCAATCTTTGTTGGTGAGGCATTCTCAGTTTAATATAACTCATGATACCCCTTAAAGCAGACTGGCTGTTCCCAGCTGAGGAGCCTCTATTTATGTGGCTGTCAGGAGGAGGATTTATGACAGACCTGTGAGTTAAGTGAACTTTGAATGTTTTCACAGTTGTTCAACTTGACCAACTATTTCAATAAGACTAACTGCTTCAAACAGTTCCGGACCCACCGGCTGCCCCCAACCAAAGTCTGAGTATGATGCTCACAAACCCAGTGACCCCTGGACTGCTCATCAGTGGAGAAAACCACTTGGGAGGCTGTTTAGAAAACTATCTTTCCCCCTAGATTTGTTTTAAAGGAGTCCGGAATTTGAAAGCATCTTTTCCCATGTAGTTGCCCTCCCGTTCCCTGTCCTTACTTTGCAGGGAGGCCTTGGCTCTTCTCCCATCAGGGCAGGAGTTCCCACATGGAGAAGAACAAGGCTCCACGTCTGTGAAATGAGTTACTGACAATTAATTTGGGGGATTTGGATCGGGGCATCTAACAGCGATGCAAAGGGCTGAGCAGGTACAGGGCTTGTGGCTGGGTCCTGGTGTGCTGGAGTCCCTGCCCGTGCCCCTCTGTTAAATAAAAGGAGAAGGAACAGCTAATTTTTGCAATAAGATTGAACTTATTACTGTTATTTTTGTAGCAATTGTGGATTATGGTAGTTATGGATGGGTGCAAATTTTTGGTCAGATAATAGTTTAAACATGCTAACATTATATGTATTATTTTTAATTAACTTGTGCTGAGGCATGTGTTTCATTTTAATTCAAGTGTCAGATTTGTGAAGTCTGTTTTTCATCATGCTTAAGGTTAAAATATTAGGTCACCAGAAGAAAGACCTGTTTGAGTCACATAAGACAAATTAAATGTTAGAAGGAAGGAGAGGGGAGGGAGGAGCAGAAATAAAGCTGTGACTTCAGAAAACAAGGTAAAGCAGGAAAGAGCGAGTGAGAGAGAAAATGGGCTGTGGAAGTTCTGAAACTCATTTTTGTGGGGTTCAATATTGGCTCTTGGTGCTTACAAGCTTTTTGTGTCAGTCAGGAATAGTTCAAAGCTGCATTTGCAGTGTCCCGGGGCCCAGGAAGGAGCAGGATGTTGCCTTCTCTAAGAAGTCCGTCCCGGGCAAAGACCAGTTCTCAACAGTTTTATCAGGGAATAAACCAAGCCTTTAAGACCTGTTGTTGCTGGAGAACAGGAAATTTGGGTGCCCTTCCACGGGAGAGAAAGGAAAAAAAAAACCACCTGCATAGGATGGAAAACCAGTTTGAAAGTGAAAATACTTTCCCATCTTATTTCAACAGTGTACGTGCTAAGGCCCTTAAACATTCTCTTTTCCCTTAGATGAAATGTTTTCATCTTTGATGTTGTCATTTATGACCATGTGTTGTTTCCCATGTGTTCCAGGAGACTTGACTGTCCCCTTGCAAAGGTAGGTGTGTGTCTTACACAGGCAACCTCTCCTTTGTTGGACACTTGAGCAGTTGGAGCCCTCAGCAGTGAATAAGCACCTGAGAGAGAGACGGGAGTCATTAGCAATGCTAACTGGAAAAGTTAAAATGTTAATTTTTTTCCTTAAAGAAAAGGGACATCTGACAAAAGAGATCTAATATAAGGCAAGCAGAAAGGTGTTACTTAAAACCTTGTTATTATTCTCACCTTCTCCTCATCTCAGGGTTTCAAAGTACCCTTGTCCCTGCTGTTTTCTCAGCCTGATGCTCCTCAGAGGACACAGCTCCTGCTGCATTCCAGCCTGGCCATGCCTGACTTTTCTTGTAAAGAGACTTTCCCACGTGGTATCAGTTGTGTGAACACTCGCTCTGAGGCCCCATTATACCTGCAAAATACTTGGCAATAAAGCCCGTAATGTCCAGATTGAGCCATCTGAAAGGTGACCCAACCTTGACAGTGTTGCTCCTCTATTTGAAGTTCCATTTTTTAATAGATGGCAGAGGTGTGCTTTTCTGGATACGCTGAGGGGGGGTGAAATAAATCTGTGGGGGAGATGCACAATGCACAAACATAATCCACAACTTTCTTTTATTGCTCGGCATAATCTGAACGACCAGCGTCACTTCATGTGACTGAATAATGAATAAATTCCTTAGTAGTGGGGATTTTTATCTGACTAGAGACTGAATACAATCTAAGTAGGTCCTTTGTGATATGACCTATTTGTTGTCCTATGTATATGCTCCTGGCAGACCCCAAGAAGCAGAAATGTATGTTATTCTCCCCTTCCTATGTGGAAATGTGGTGCAAACCTATAGTAACTCTCCCTAGATGGCAATGATGGAGAACAGCCTCCGGGGAGTATCAGCTTCCTGGTCAAATAGGTCACTTGAATATTTTTCCTGCATATGAAAGCAATGAGATGTTTGATGAAGGAGCTCCATCGGATCTGGTGGCTTGATGCCACTTCTACAGATGGAGCCACACCAAGCCATGATGGTTGGGCATGGGGGGAGCTGACAGAGTGATGGTTGGGCATGGGGGAGCTGACAGAGTGATGGTTTGGTATGGGGGGCACTGATGGAGTGATGGTTGGGTATGGGGGGAGGCTGATGGAATGATGGCTGGGCATGGAAGGCTGATGGAGATGCGGCAGTCAGGCTGTAGTACACTTTAAGGCTCCTCATAAAATGTGCATTCAAAAGGGATTTGGGCAAGAATCCAAGGAATGGGACCTTAGACCCCATAGAAAATAAAGTCTGTTCCCTTTGCTTGTCTCATATTTGTCCAGCATCACAACGCAGAGCCTGAGGGTTCCTCTCTCACCGTGAAGGAGATGGATGTGGATGTGGTGTGGTCCAGTCCTCTCCATCCTCTCCCAAGGGCCGGAGCCCCAGCAGGGAGGACTAGGAGTCTGGTATTGCTCCGAGCAGAGTGGCTGCAGCCGATTTATGGGGTGAAGCTGATGATCATTCCATCAAAAACTCCTTATCTAAAGGTTAATGCCTGATGAGAGGTGGATAAGGGACGTGTGTGTGAGATCATTGCAGCTCCGTGAGGGAACCCAGGAGGAGGGAGTGTGTTTTTCCGTGCAGTACAAAGGTTTGATAGAAGAGGCAACGTTTAGCACTTGTAATCTTATCCTGCTTGACTGCTCTTCAAAAACATTTTCCTTCTCTTTTTTTCCCTCTGCATCTAGAAACTTGGACAACCCGACCTTTCCAAACGTAACCTTAAAATAGCTTTGTCAAACACAAAACATAAGTGCAAGGAGTTTCCTGCCATTTCCATAACTGTGAGCATATGATTTGCAGTTCATCTTGAATAACGATGTAAGAAATCTGCCAGGAAAGATCCCAGTGCTGTTACTGGGATCGTTTCCTAAACCATCTGCAGCTGCCGAGCCAGCGCGGCCGCCTCGCGGCCTGCCTTGCGGGAACGCCTCCCGCCTGCCCGGGAGGAGCCCTGGTGGGGAAGGGATTGTCAGAAAGTGTTTAAGAGGAGAAAAAGAGCGAATCTGAGAGGCTGGCATCCCAGCTAATTTACTTATTTTTGGTCAACGTTGAGCCTTGAATTCACGGCCGCCCTTACCGGTGGCTTGTGCTTCCCCAAAATGAGTCATTTTCATAGAATCATAGAATCATTTAGGTTGGAAGAGACTGTTGGGATCATCAAGTCCAACCATCAGCCCTACTCTACAAGTTCTCCCCTACACCAGATCCCTCAACACCACATCCAATCTACTCTGAAACACAGTCAGGGATGGGGACTCCACCCCCTCCCTGGGCAGCTGATTCCACTGACTGACCACTCTCTCTGGGAAAAACTTTTTCCTCATGTCCAGCCTAACCCTCCCCTGCTGCAGCTTGCAGCCATTCCATCTCCTTCTATCGCTCATTGCCCGTGAGAAGAGACCAGCACCAACCTCTCTGCAATGCCCTTTCAAGCAGTTGTAGAGAGGGATGAGGTCTCCCCTCAGCCTCCTCTTCCTCAAACTAAACACTCCCAGCTCCCTCAATGGCTCCTCTTCAGATTTATTCTCCAGGCCTTTCACCAGTTTCGTGTCCCTCCTCTGCACTCGCTCCAGCACCTCCAGATCTCTCTTGTGCTGAGGTGCCCATAATGGGGGCACTGTGAAACTTCCTTAGGGTGACAAAGGGAAACAGGCAGTCACAGCTTTGGTGTGTCCTTGTCAAGGGATTAATTGCATGAGAGATGTGTTTTATTAAGCTTGTGAAGCAGCGGATGCTGCCGGGGTTGCCCAGCCGAGGTTAGTAGAAAACACATGTCAGCTCTCACCAGTGATGTCTGTGCCTCTGCACAAACCTGCCTCCTTTCAGCACCCAGGCCCTCTAACCAGAAGTGACTGGGGGAAGGGAGCACAGCCCTGAGAAATGCTGGGATGGACCCATTTGGGTAATTGTAAGAGGTTTTTTGGGGCAGGGTCGGGTCATCAGGGAATTCTGTCTGTCCCGGTTTTAGTGGAGAACGGCCTGGGCTGCTCAGTGCCATCCCATGAGCTCAGCTGTGCAGAACAGCAGCCTGAAGTTGCATTCATTTTGGGTTATTCATCCATCTCAGGGTCAGAGAAATAACCATTTTGTGATTCTGTGTTAGGCCAGCTATCGGTGTGGAATGGGAGCTGACAGCTAACCAACTAGTTCCTAAGGCAGATCCTATTTGCTTATTGACTTTTAATGTTATTTTCAGGAACCAGGTGTATCAGCGGTGCTATGGGACTCTGGAAACTTAATGGTGTCAGGACAGCATTAATAATTTTTTATTTTATACCTGTGCTTTTGGAGTGAACCATTTAAACCCTCGCTGCCCTGAGGCTTTAGAAGGGGTGTCAAAGCAGCAATAGCTTATATTATACAGAACTTTTCCTTAAATTACACAGTGACGTGCAAGTCTGGGCAATTCTCTTCTTTTTGCAAAGTAAAATGCAGCCCTCACATTTCTGAAATATTGTTATGAAACAGAGCCAGTACGTTCCCGTTTTCAAAGCAAGGCACAAGCAACTGGGTTTTGCTCTTTGGAAAGTCTGACGGAGTATTATTCATCTGTTTGCTTTAAGGGATACCTGCCAACTGAAAACTCCTTTCATTTTAGTCCGTGTGAGGCTGGAACACAAGTACAGAACAAAATAAAATTTATTTAACAATGTGCAGGTAATTTATACAGCATTAATGCATGTAGAGAGGGTGTATTGGGTTTATGTAATAATAAAAATAATTTATTGATACAGCTTTTAATTAACTGCAAAATTTTCTAGAGTATGTTTCTCCTCTCTGTGCTGTCACCTCTCAGCATTCATAGCATCATAGAATCACAGAATGGTTTGAGTAGGAAGGGACCTTAAAGCCCATCCAGTGCCACCCCCTGCCCTGGGCAGGGACACCTCCCACCAGACCAGATTGCTCCAAGCCCCCTCCAGCCTGGCCTTGAACCCCTCCAGGGATGGGGCAGCCACAGCTTCTCTGGGCAACCTGGGCCAGGGTCTCACCACCCTCAGATTAAAGAATTCCTTCATGAGATCTAATCTGAATCTCCCCTCTGTCAGTGTCAAACCTTTCCCCCTTGTCCTAGGGCTCCCATCCCTCATCCAGAGTCCCTCCCCAGCTTTCTTGGAGCCCCTGGAGGGACTGGAAGGGGCTGGAAGGTCTCCCTGGAGCCTTCTCCTCTCCAGGCTGAACCCCCCAACTCTCTCAGCCTGTCCTCCCAGTAGACAGGCTCCAGCCCTCCTAGCATCTCCATGGCCTCCTCTAGCCCTGCTCCAACAGGTCTGTGTCCTTCATGTGCTGAGGACTCTGGGGATGGACAGTGTACTCCAGGTGGGTTCTCCCCATAGCGGAGTAGAGGGGTAGAAGCTGCCCCCCCTCGCCCTGCTGGCCATGCTGCTTTTGATGCAGCCCAGGATGTAGGGGGGGCTTCCTGGGCTGCGAGCATATGTATTCATTATGAACCCACCTCCCTTAAAGCAGCACCCCCATAACCCCAGTGTTAGGTTGCAGGTTTGTGGGTGTGTGACTCCAACATTAAGCAGGACCCTTTTGGTGCCACCCTTGAGAGGGCAGAGGAGTCTTGTGCGGATGCTGGTGGTGCCAGGGGGACTTTCCTGTGCTGGGATGATGGGAGCAGAGCCACCCACTTGCACTTCTGTTGTCCCCCTGCAGCAAGCAGTGTTTTTACCTTGGGAGAGCAGGGTATAAAGCACTTGGTTGTCTGAACTAGGCAGCGTTGGCTGCCTTTTCCCATCAGTAATCTGCTGTTGGGTATAAATCATTTCGATAAACAGCTCTGAGTAGTTTAGTGCTATGGCAGAGCATTGTTTTTCAAGCAAGACAAAATGCCTTTCACTTTGTAAAGTGAAAAAAAACATGTCTGGATGGTCTTCCCACAGAGCCAAAGCTACTCCCATCTCCACTTGGTAGATCTCAGAGATAATACAGCATTTATTTGCTTTTGCCCTTCAAATTGGGGAATCTCCATAAATCAGTCTGGCTTCACTCACACACCTTAATCCCCCGCTGGCTTCGCGGGGCCGCCTTCCAGTGTCACGCCATGGTATGATGTCCTTTCCCCTGCTGCTTTTAGTAATCCTCCCTGTCTCTGTGTATGCTCCCCTCTTTCCATTGCTGCCAGTTAGAGATTTGGTTACCAAAATAATGGTAATCCAGTGATCCCATCAGACCGACTAAGCTTAAGCGTATGTATCGTAGCGGGCTGGGGCTGGACCAGGCGTGGGGAGGGAGAGCGACGCTCCTACCTCTTGTCTTGGGACTTTGTCTGCCTTGTCCTACATCTCCCCTTTGCCCATTTCGGCTCAAGTATCAATGTTAGTCCTATATTTGTGATCCATGGGTGCTCATGGAAATCCTTCTTAAAGCAAAAGGGGGGAAAAGGAAGGGGGGAAGAGTAAAAAAAGACAGAAATGCATGGGGTGTGATAGAAATGAGCACACGATGACACCATCTTTGGGATATGTATTTTTAATACACTGGGTATTGTAAAAATAAATCCAGCATGATCTCACAAGGTCCAGCTTTTCTATTAATTTACTCAATACTTGTAAGTGAGCTCATGTTAAAGCCTGGTTACGAAGCTTTTGCTCAACTAAGTCCCCGGACCCGTTGTTGACATTTGCTGGGAAGGCTGTTTAGATCTTGGGCAACGTCTGGTAACTTAGAGTGAGACTGGGAAGGAAAAGGCAGCGTGTTGGGAACTGGGCTTTGGAGAACCTTTGAGCAGTGGTTTGTATTTAGAAAGCAGACTGCAGAGATGCTCTTGGTGGGTTCCCTGCGGCCACGCCATGTTTAGGGCCAGTCGTTAAGAAACATGTTGCAAAGTGATTATTATTGGTTTTTTTGCCAGCTTTGCTTTGGGGATGCCTAAAAAGCTGCTGCTGTTTCCAGTCAGAGGCAATTAGAAATCCTCCCGTTTCAGACAGCAACAGAAGACAAATCAGCCTTTCCATTCCCTGGAGCCATTGAGCCGCGAGCGGAGGAGATAAAGAGATCTCTCCTAACCCACCATAACTACCTCCTCTGGGATCCCAGTGCAAAGTCAGAGACTTTGGTCCTCCCTCCCTTTCCTTTCACATTTTTAGACATTACTGTATCTCCCAAAAGAAACAGCCCCCTGGGGAGCTTCTGTTAATGAGTGACTGTCTTGGCAGCGCCTGCGGTGCTCGGTGCTGCTGTCTCTGCAGATCCTGAGATGGCCTGGAATAGGGCCAGGAGCTTGTGGGATGCGGGAAGTGGTAGATGTCAGTAATGGGGTAACCTTTTCTGAGAGTGAAGAAGACTCTTCCCCTTTACCGGGGAAGAGTGGCTGGGAAGCTGCCCAGCAGAAAAGGACCTGGGGGTGCCGGTAGATAGGTGGCTGAACAGGAGCCAGCAGTGTGTCCAGGTGCCCAGGTGGCCAAGAAGTCCATCATCATCCTGGCTTANGACTTTACTGAAAGTGGTCAGGCACTGGACCAGCCTGCCCAGGGAGGTGGTGGAGTCACCATCCCTGCAGGTATGTCAGAAAGGTGTAGATGGGACACTTCAGGGCATGCTCTGGTGGCTGAGACTGTAGGGTGTGGGTTGTGTTTGTTGTGTACGGTTGGACTCGGGGATCTCAGAGCTCCTTTCCAGTCACAACAATTCTGTGTGATTCCGTGAGAGGAACGTTGCCAGGATGAGGCAGTGCCACTGACCCAGCAATGGATGGTGTTGGATGGATGGATGGTTTGAGACCCAGTCTCAAGCTGCTCAGCCTTTCCTGAATGTACTTTTTCATTCAATGTGAGACTTTTGTACATGGAGCCGTCAGCACTTGTTTGCTTTCATGTTTACATCTTTAATGTGCCAGATTCAGATGAGGTGGAAGAGATGACTCAGGTTGAAGAGCATCATCTCTCTGTGCAGTCCGGTACCACTGAGAGAGCCATTGGGAGGGTCTGAGCAAGATACAAAGGGAAGGAGGAGAAGGAGGAATTTGCACCAGCCGTTCTCTGGTTTAGGGTTGGTTTATTATTTTGTTAACATTTCAGTATGTGAAAAGCTGCTGGTGACCCAGGGCTGACAGATGTAAATATTGCTAGCACGAAACAAAAGGGGATTAAAGAGGGGGAAATGAACCCAGGCGGTGACAGTGAATTCTTTGGCAGTTGTTTCCAGAGTTTTTGCGTGCTGTGACTTGGTCTCTCCTTCTGGCTCCGTCTTGGTGACCCGTGTTGAGGCCTTTGCCAACCATATGCAAAGGGCAAGGTCCTTTTAGGCATACAGGCCCTTCCTCGCAGATTCAGATGTACCCAGAAAGATGTGAGGTACCTTATTACGGTGACGATCTTTCTAGGCAGCCTCTAAATCCGTAGAAAGAAAGACGCTGGTCCAGTCTGGGCTGCCTGAAGGTCCAGTGCATCCCATGTTGATGGGTTAGGTCGGATGCCGTTAGTGAGTTGGTCTGGACGCCCTTCAAAGCTCTTAGTCTTCTGTAAACCTTGTGCAATCGGATACTTAAAGGCACCTGAGTATAATGTAAATTTAATCCACGGTACTATTATTACCTGAAGCCAGAAGCATTGTCGCAGGGGAAACCGCAGCGGGGTGTAAAACCAAGGGGCCTGCTCCAAGGTAAACAGGGAGGCGATGTTTTTAATACTATGAAGTATTTAAAGGCCCAAACAGAAAACAGAGTGGAAACCAAATCCGAAAAGAAATAATCCCAAACCTCTGCAGGGCTGTATCATCTGTTGGTCAGGAAAAGCCAGCACTTTCTTGTCGTGTAGTCCTCACAGAGGGCTGGCCGGAGCTTCCTGGGGTGCAGGGAGAGGAAGAAGCGGGAGTCGGGGGGGGGAAGGTCAGCACCCAGACCAGAATCTGCCCAAGGGATTCAGGTCATCCCCAATCAGCAGTGCCCAGGCCTTGGACTGACTTACATTTCATTAGGATTTAAACTTGTCCATAAATTTTAACACATTAATTGCTGAATTGGGCGTAATTTACCTCCTGTTTGAGGCCAGTTTACCTCCTGTTTGACCCCAAGCCCATCCTTTTGCTGTGGGCAGCATCAGATAGGGACTGAGAAGCGGATACACACATGAGGAGCTGATACTGGGATTTGCATGCAAAAAGCAAGTGAGGTATATGCCAAAGGTGAACTGTCTAAAAGGAATGGATGATCTCAGCCTTGATCCCAAGAAAGTGATGGCTGCGTTTTAGAGCCAGCAGCGGGAGGTGGGGAACGCTTTCAAGCCGTGCAGGAGCTCTGCATGCTGTGGTGGGTTCCATGTCAGGCTACGGCTCTGCTTTCGGATAAAAGGTCTGGAGAGCAGAAGGTTTTCAGCCTTGTCAGCGTTCTTTTCAGTGGGATATGGTCTTAGGTTGAGAGCTGGCAGCTGCCCCCCAAAACACTGGATGTGAGGAGCAACAACCCAGGGAATGTCCTTCTGGCCCAGCTGCAGTGTTGTCTCCAAGGGCAGCCCGGGATATGCCTGGTCATAACTTTAGTTGGCCATCCAGGACCACAGGGATGCCTAGAGAGGGTTAGTAAGCCTTGGAACATGCTGCCCAGGGAAGTGGTTGAGTTGCCATCCCTGGGGGGATTTAAAAGATGAGCAGGCATGAGACATGGCGCTTAGAGATATGGTTTAGTGATGGTTTTTGTTGGCGTTAGGTTGATGGTTGTACTAGATGATCTGAAAGGTTCCTTCCAACCTGGGCAATTCTACAATTCTATATAAACATTTCCATCCTGAGCTGCAGGAGGGAGGGAGGGGAAGAGACATCCTGAAGAGATGCAGAGGCAGGAAGGGATTCTGTGTAACTTGGATGGCTGACAAGGAGTGATACAGAAATGGAGCCAGGGAGGGAGACATGGCCACTTCTTCATTGATTAGTACATGCCAAAAAATTCCAGTCAGGCACGGGAATTGGTTGCCCAGGAAAGTGGTGGAGTAGACTGGATGTGGTGTTGGGGGATCTGGTGTAGGGGAGAACTTGTAGAGTAGGGCTGATGGTTGGACTCGATGATCCCGAGGGTCTCTTCCAACCTGGATGATTCTATGATTCTATGAAATAACTTCACCACAACGATGTGTTACCAGCCATGTTCAGGACTTGTGTCATGGGAGCTGCTATTTGGGCCTCCTGATAGGTGTCAGGGGCAATAATGGAACCCCATGGCTGGGTACTTCTCTTCCTTATCACCATGCTGTGCAGAGCAGCTCCGGGAGCAGAGACCAGGGCACCACCTCCTCCAAAGCAATTCAAAGTAGTGCCTGCTCCATTTGAGTTATTAATCTCATCTTTTCCCTCTGTGAATTCAAGGCTGGCATCCAACCCCAGGGGCAGAGGTGGTGGGGTCCAAGCTCTCCTCTTTACTCTAAACATCACCTTCTGAGATTATCTCCCAAATCCTGCTCCTCGGGGCATTTCCGTCCAGGTAAACTGGTGTTCCTCCTCATTCACAATCCTTGCTGTGTGCAACTATTGTGGTTAAATCTTCTTTACTTCAAAGCTGAGGCTCAGAGTGAGGTGAGTTTGATTTGTTGGTACGTTAATCACGTTCCTCTCGGTATCATCTTCTCTACCCAGTTGTGCGCTTAAACCGCAATGCTTGATCACCTTCAAGAGCAGTCGCTGTTAGGTCTAGTCCCTGAGTTAGATGCCATAATAAATTATAATAAATAACAAATTAATGATAAATTATCATAGAATCACGGAATGGTTAGAGTTGGAAGTGACCTTCAAGATTGCTCGGTTCCAACCCTTTGCCCTGGGCAGGGACACCTCTCACCGGACCAGGTTCCCCCAAGCCCCATCCAACCTGGCCTTTGAACCCCTCCAGGGATTGGGCAGCCCCAGCTTCTCTGGGCAACCTGGGCCAGTGTCTCACCCATATTTCCTATCCCCGTTGGGGGATCTGTTGATTAGGAAATGGAGCATTGACCTCCAGAGCCTGCGGTAGCTATTGTGGGTTTTCAGCTCAGGTTTCAGCTGGTTTGTCTTCTCTTCAAAAACCAACAGAGTAAAAATACTTTCACCAGAGCTGATTCCATGCAGAAACACATGGTTGCGGTTGTGTGTCTCTGTTTACATCTCCTAGCATCTTTTGGCTGAATGCAATCCATTATCTGAGACACCCGAGCCTACTATCGCTCTAGTTAATTAAGAGTTTAATTGGCAGTTTAAGGGTTGCGCTTTTGCAATCCAATTTTCAGTGTAGTCAGGAACATCTTGGGACCATCACCCACTGAAGCCTGGAGCCCTTCCCGTTGATTTCTCGATTGATGGTGAGATGTCTGTGAAAGGAGGTTTCCATCTCTACCGTTCCCCCTTTCCCACCCCCCTTGTCTTCACAGTCATAAATTACCGCGGTTAATCCATGGCGTCTAGCCTCTCCCCGTGAACTGGGTAACAACCCTGCGTGAATACGGCGCTCTGGAGCGTCGGGAGATGTTTGAGGTGTCCTGGAAGGCAATCCTGGCACTTCTTCCCACTAATCCCATTAGCTGGCCCTGGCCACTGTGACAGGGCGCTGGGGAGCCGGGCTGGAGGCTGGCCACCGCTTGCTCTAAGCCACGCACACAATGGGTGGGTGACTTCAAAGAGGCTAAATGGGATTTGCATTTCCAAGCTCTCACAGCCAAGGTCTTCAGGAGGGGATGAAAGTGTCTTTTGTTAAACTTAATGGCAGAGTTGATTAAAAAAGCTCTGATTTTTTTGTGTGTTTTGTTTTGTTCCCTGTTAAGGCATAGTCTGATGCCACCGTCGGGCTTTGGGTGTCTGGGGAAGGAGGAATTCTGGAAATATAAAAAAAAAGCAGCACACAAAGAAAGGAACCTGTGGCCTGCCCAGCTGTGATCGTACTCAGGGATATTCTGATAGAATATTTGCTTATTTGAGAGCCATACCATAGCCATCTTGGGCGAGTACCAGCCTCAATAACAGAAAAGATCAGGAAATTTTCATTAATCATCTCCCTGTAGGCAGAGCCCAGGTGTCTGTATTTCCAGAAAAATGTGTTCCGAGTTTCTCCATGTGAGTTCTCACAGCGAGAAAGAAAAAGAGCTGATTCATGGAGCTGGGTGGATGTTCCAGCGCTCACGTATGCAAAGCCCTCCTCAGAACATCCAGAGAGCTCTCTGCTCTGTGCCAGCACTTGGCTGTTGGTTATCTCTTCAAAATAAGCACTGACTGCTCTGGGCTTCAGAGGTTTAGTAATTTCCTTTCCTTGCTTTGTTTGAAGAATATTGGCAAATAATTTCACATCTGGATTTATGTATTAAATGTCTCCTATATTGCATAAAACAAAGCACCTAATGAAAGAAATCTGGCTATTTAACTCCCATCTTAGCTTTGGTTCTGTTTTAGCAATAACTGTTACCACACTCCTGGAAGATTGAAGAACCATTTCCTATTTGAAGGGTATCGGTGCCGGGAGTGGTTTCATTTTCTGCATAGGCTTTAAATTCTGTCTCTGCTGGCAGGACTCTTCCTGCTAAGTTTATCAATATGAAGGACAAGTTTGGTTCAAAAAGAGAAAACAGCTTGTTGGCTGCTTTAAATAAACATCAGTGTTTTTTATCGGGCAGTTTTCCTTTTCTCTTGGAATCAAGGCTGGGTATATTCCTGATGCAAAAGTTATTCATTTCATATACCATTGGTGCCTTTTCTGTCTAACCTGAAGTGCCACCAACCGTTTTTACCAGGCAGCTGAAGTGTTGTTTTGTTTTTAAATAAATAAAATAAATATTCAAGGATACAGGGATATAATCCTTCTATTGGTGAGATGCTGAAAACTGCCTGCAGCCACGTGGGAAGCCTTTAGGGTGAGAATCACCCGGGGCACACGCTACCTAAAGACCATCTAATCCCTTATCTCAGGCTCTTAATGGAGGGGGTGCTGGGGTGACTGGGGCTGTCTCCTGTGCTGGGTGAGTGTGCCTCTCCTCTCCCCTCCCTGAAGGAGTCGCAGAGCCCAGGACAAACCCAGCGAGCCCCTCGCTTGGGTCTGGGAGAATCCAAGTGCCAGCTGCCTCTGAGGGATGTTTTGTTTGTGAAGTTGCACGCAGAACATTTCACCCTTTTGTGTTTCTGATTGATTTCAGGGATGAATATGAAGAGGACGGGTTCTGCCAGCCCTACCGGGGCATTGCCTGCGCCCGCTTTATTGGGAACCGAACCATTTACATGGAGTCTTTGCATATGCAAGGGGAAATAGAAAATCAGATTACAGGTGGGTACAAAAAGGCACCTGCTTCTTTCCCAGGAAGCTGTCTTTTCCCCTAAAAAGCTGTGAGAGTTTTATAAACTGTAATGCTGGTTTTATTTCCTCTTTATCCTCTCCCGCTTCCCACCACAAAGCTCTCCCAGGATTCCTGCTTCGTGTTGTGTCGCTGGAGGGAGTCCTCCAAAGAGTGATGGTCTGAGCAGCCCCCACATCTCTGCTGATCCAGCTGCCCCAAAGGGAACTAAAATAGGATTTTCCGAGGAAAAGGGGTTGTGTATCTCCAGCTTCTGGGAGCAGAAGCTTCTTTGAGCTGCCTTTTCCCAAGCAGATCTGAAAAGTGAAGGGAGAGCAGACTTTAGTTGATTATTAGGTGGTTGAGGTCATATAGAATCATAGAATCATTCTGGTTGGAAGAGACCCTTGGGATCCTTGAGTCCAACCATCAGCCCCACTCTACAAAGTTCTCCTCTACACCAGATTCACCAACCATTCTGAAACACGTTCAGGGATGAGGTGACTCCACCCCCTCCCTGGGCAGCCCATTCCAGGATCTGACCAATCTTTCTGGGAAGAATCTTTTCCTAATGTCCAGTCTAAACCTTCCCTGTTGCAGCCATTCCCTCTCGCTCTATCGCTAATTACCCATGAGATTTAGAAAAGCCATAAGTGCCACAAGAGGTGCAGCCTCTTGTTCCATACAAGAAGGGATGCAGCATAAGATGATATGTATGCAAATAATTCAGCAGGTCAAGTTTTCCCTTTAAATTTAGTAAAAAACTATTTTTCATTGCTTTTGTACAAGATGCTGTGCTGAATTCAAACCTCCTAAGTATCATGATGCTTCTCTGGGTTTTTATATTCATTAATCTCAGCCAGTTCCTGCCCAGAAATCATCTTGCCTGTATGCAGAATTTCTCTTGCTGTCAGAATATCCCAAATTTCTCTTCTCCCTGGAGTGTCCTTCCCTCGATTTGTAACCGCTGTCAGCATTGCAAGAAAGACGTTGGCGTAGCTCACAGGGAAGGCCCATGGTTTCTCTACAGTCAACAGTTCATAATCCTGTGTCATTTATTTTGTTTGAAAAGTCATCTGGAATGCTACCAAAGCTGTCACCTTCCACAGAGGGGCTGGTACTGGCAGCCTGCAGGGACTTGGGCTTGTACCTGCTGGGTAAAAAGACATCCAAATATTAAATCACTTTGCAAACTGTTATAAATT
>VZTM01037193.1:251133-270267 GCA_013400555.1 Jacana jacana | reverse complement strand
GGGGGGGGAGAATGGGGGACCTATGATGAGTTTTGGGGTTTTGGTAGCATACTTAACATTAATCCCTTGTTGAAAACCAAATGTATTTTCTCTGTCAGCAAAACCAGCATCGTTAATGACTTCCAGTGTCATTAGCACACCGTACTTCTGCAGGGCCCAGTCAGCACCTGACCATCTGAAAACGACAGTGGCGATGGGAAGCGAGGGTTACGCTGGGGAAGGCAAGAGCGCAGGAACAAAATTCCCAGCGGGTTTGGTAAAATCCCTTTTTTGTGTATTTTCCAGCTGCCTTCACCATGATTGGCACTTCCAGCCACTTGTCAGATAAGTGCTCCCAGTTTGCCATCCCTTCGCTGTGCCACTACGCCTTCCCCTACTGCGACGAGACCTCGGCGGCTCCCAAGCCCCGAGACCTGTGTCGCGACGAGTGCGAGATTCTGGAGAATGTCCTGTGTCAGACGGAGTATATTTTTGCAAGGTCTAACCCCATGATTCTGATGAGATTAAAGCTGCCCAACTGCGAAGACCTTCCCCAGCCAGACAGCCCCGAAGCTGTCAATTGTATCCGCATTGGGATCCCAATGGCAGATCCCATAAATAAAAGTAAGTGAAAACTCCCCGCAAAAAGTACCTCTGGGAAAAGGTTGGCTGTGAGGGCTTGTGCATCCGAGCTGGGGCTGGGGCTGGGCTTGAAAGCTCACAGACACCATGCTCTTGAGTGACCCAGCTCCTGCACTTCTCCCCTAATCCAGAGCAGGTAGAAAATCAGATCTATTATTTTCAGTTATTTCTTCAGTTGCCTACAGGCTCACACTAAATGCTGTTTATGGGTTCCAGGTCTTTTCATAGAGTGGTTTGTGTTGGAAGGGACTTTAAAGATCATCAAGTTCCACCCCCTGCCCTGGGCAGGGACACCTCCCACCACAGAATCACAGAATCTCAGGGATTGGAAGGGACCTTGAAAGCTCATCCAGTCCAATCCCCCTGCTGGAGCAGGAACACCTACATCAGGTCACTCAGGAACGCCTCCAGGCAGGTTTGGAATGTCTCCAGAGAAGGAGACTCCACACCCTCCCTGGGCAGCCCCTGCCAGGGTTCAGTCACTCTCACTGTGAAGAAATTTTTCCTCATATTTAACTGAAATCTCCTCTGTTCCAGCTTGCACCCATTGCCCCTTGTCCTATCATTGGATGTCACTGAGAAGAGCCTGGCTCCATCCTCCTGACACTCACCCTTTCCATATTTATAAACGTTAATAAGGTCACCCCTCAGTCTCCTCTTCTCCAAGCTAAAGACCAGGTTCCTCCAAGCCCCGTCCAACCTGGCCTTGAACCCCTCCAGGGATGGGGCAGCCACAGCTTCTCTGGGCAGCCTGTCCCAGTGTCTCACCACCCTCACAGCAAAGAATTTCTTCCTAATAGCTAATCAATGTTTGCAAATGTAGACCCCACTGTTTCCTTCTAATGTTGAAAAATAAAAGCTTTCCATCTTATTTATGCTAATTCTGTTTTTTCCCACTTGGAAACTCAGCTCATCCTGTCTCAGTTTTTTTGATTGCCTTTCAAACAAAATGGTAAAAGAAAGGAATTTCACAGAATCATACAGAATCACAGAATGTCAATTTAATTTTCTTATTAATATGATGTAGGAAAGCATGACAGCATAAACATTTGAACACTGAGCATCATTGGTAGCTTCAGCTCCCCCCACCAGCACCCCGATGTCCTCCCGCAGCAGCCCCGTGTGGGTGCAGCCTTGGGAGGGAGGGACATCTCTAGGGGCAGGGTCCATGGCTGTCCCTGCCTAATGAAGCCGAATTTTAGGCATGGGCTGAGCTTGCTCTTTGATCAGGCTGGGCTTCAGCCCTGTGCACAGCCCTTGTACATCTGAATAGTCAAATATAAAACGTGGCTCCCACAAATTCTCCACCTTCCTATGAAAATAATGGCTGCGGTTCAGGTTCCCACTGTAGTTTTTACTTCTTTTGTGTGTATCTTATATTAAAAACGCTTGGCATAAGCTGTTTTCATTACAGAAGCGTAAGCTTTAAATCCTCCCAGGAATGTGAATGCAAAGCAGGCCCTGCCTTACAGCCGCAGCAAACTGGGAGCCTGTGCTCCCAAACTGGGTTTCCCAGCGCTGTGCTGGGGCTGGGGGATGCCGGCGGCGTAGGCTCCGGGGGTGTATTGGCCGTCTGCCTTGGCATCCCCAACTGTTGCTTTGGTATTTAATTTCATTTTATTTTATTAATTTTGTTATTTTTAATTATTTTTCACTTCACTTCGTTATTTGAATAATTTTTTTAAAAATCTTTGACCGTGTTTCTTTCAGACCACAAATGCTACAACAGCACGGGAGTCGATTACCGGGGGACGGTGAGCGTGACCCGGTCGGGGCGGCAGTGCCAGCCCTGGAACTCGCAGTACCCCCACACCCACACCTTCACTGCCATCAGGTACCCCGAGCTCAACGGGGGCCACTCCTACTGCCGCAACCCCGGGAACCAGAAGGACGCCCCGTGGTGCTTCACCTTAGATGAGAACTTTAAGTCCGAGCTTTGTGACGTCCCGGCATGTGGTAATTACTGGCCTTTCTTATGTTCCATTGTGTTATGTCCATACCACAGCCTTGCAAAAAGGAGGGAGCTGTGCACAAAGGGCTGGCATGGAAATATTTAACTGGGGCCAGGAGGTGGAGAAGCAGCAGCGAGTTGCCAGCCCAAGTGTCCCAGGCTTTCTGGGATCAATAGGACCCCTTAGTCGCAAATTAAATCAGATCCCAGAATCAGAGAATGCTATGGGATTAGAAGGGACCTCTGGAGATCATCTCCTCCAAGCCCCTGCCACAGCAGGTCCACCCAGAGCAGGTCCCACAGGAATGTGTCCAGGGGGGTTCTGAATGTTTCCAGAGATGGAGACTCCACCACTTCTCTGGGCAGCCTCTGCCAGGGCTCTGCCACCCTCACAGGAAACAAGTTCTCCTCATGTTTAGATGGAACTTGTTATGTTCCAGTTTGCACCTGTTCCCTCTTGTACTGTTACTGGGCACCATTGAAAAAAGACTGTCCCCATCCTCCTGACACCCACCCTTCCAGTATTTATGGGTGTTGATCAGATTCTCCCTCAGCCTTCTCTTCTCCAGGCTAAACAGCCCCAAGTCCCTCAGCCTTTCCTCATCAGAGAGATGCTACAGGCCCCTCATCATCTTTGTGGTCCTCTGCTGTCCCCTCTCCAGCAGTTCCCTGTCCTTCTTGAACTGGGGAGCCCAGAACTGCACACAGTGCTCCAAGAAGCCACACTCTTGCCATTGATCCACAAAGTGATTGTAAAATGTTCTCCATTTTGCCTGGTTTATTAAGAGCCATTTTAATAAATGCAAACCTCACTTAAACCAGGCTCAGGCCTTCTTGGAAAAAGGGGGAGATGATCTTGCCAGATCCTCAAAGCTGTATTTTGAGTTTGTGTTTACACAACTGCCCGGGCTGTATTTTGGTTTTAGCAAAATGAACAAAAATAGAGATTCAGCTCTCATTTTATTCTGGTTTTCTTTTTGTGACCCCGGGGGGAGTGGGTTCAGGAAAAGCTAAACAAATGGTTCCTAATGGTTTTATCTGCATTTAGAACAATATTGACAGCCTGCCAAGAAAAAAATACAGCTATTGGCATGGACATGCCAGAAATGTACCCAGAAATGGTCTGGAAATTCAGGGTACGAAGTTTCACACAAAGCTGTGTGTTGCCTACAAGTTGTCACAGTAACGTTACCTTTCCCTTTTGATGTTACTCTTCGATAGCCAGAACCAAATCAAATTATTTCTGGTTATGGTTATGAACATTCCTGCAGTGAGACATGTTCTGAGCCTGCTCCAAAGTCTTTTTCAATTAATGGAAAGATGGGAATCCTTGCCAAAATGGGCTCTAAATTATGTTCTGACTGAAAGAGTGGATCGGGGGGAAGGCAGACACTCTGGGCCCCGTCATGCGCATCTCAAGCCCTCTCTAAGGTTGCTTTTTAGAGTCCTGTATCTCTTTTGCTGTTATTTCCGTGCATTTAACTTCAGTTATTTTTCTTGTTGATTAGGCACAGTGGTAGACTGACTACACAGAACCACAGAACGGTAGGGGTTGGAGTGTACCTCTGGAGATCATCTCCTCCAACCCCCTGCCAGAGCAGGTCCACCCAGAGCAGGTCCCACAGGAACGTGTCCAGGCGGGGTTCGAATGTCTCCAGAGAATACTCCACCACTTCTCTGGGAAGCCTGTTCTAGGGCTGTGCCACCCTCACAGGGAAGAAGTTTTTCCTCATATTTAGATGGAATTTCCTGTGCTCTGGTTTGTGCCTGTTGCCTCTTGTCCTGTCAGCGGGCACCGCTGAGAAGAGCCTGACCCCATCCTCTTGACACCTCCCCTTTAGATGTTGCTCAGCATCAATGAGGTCCCCTCTCAGCCTGCCCTTCTCCAGGCTGAACAGCCCCAGGCCTCTCAGCCTTNCGCAGGTCTCTCAGCCTTTCCTCAGCAGAGAGATGCTCCAGTCCCTGAGCATCTTCGTAACCTCCGCTGGACTCTCTCCAGCAATTCCCTGTCCTTCTGGAACTGGGGAGCCCAGAACTGGATGTGGTACACAGTAGTTCAGTCAGTATAAACTATTCCAAAGATCTTTTTCATCCCTTCAGTAGAAAACTCAGGATCTAAGTAGCAGGACTCCATGTACCATCAGCTCTTGACTCCTCACCCCAGGAGCTGCAGATGCCTGGGCTGGTCCAGGTTAGGAGACGTGGCTCAAAGCCCGGGCGTTGGGGCAAGCTCAGGGGTCTCTGTGTGCCCACCAGCTACAGTGATGCTGCTGAGCTTTCTCCACTGCACTGTTGCTGCATTTTGTGTTTTCCACAACTTTGGGATAATTGGGTAATTAAAAGTTGATGGGGGGGGAGGCTGTTTGCCAGGGCCCCTCTGGATGGGCTCCGACATCCCAGGACTGGCTCTGTCTTTTGATCTGAAACAGCTGAAAACGGGACACTTTTGGATGTGATGCAAAAGTCCCTGATTTGAAGGTTTTACTAGATAATAGATGAGATAGTTTGGCTGGCTTGAAGAATTCCCTGACAAGGGTTTTAATTACCTCTCCCCAGTACCTTAAATGGTACTCGCTGTGCAGCCGCCGTTATTATTCTAAACGCAGAGAAATAGAGCTGTATCAGGTGAGCAGTAATTTAAGTGTTAAATGCTAATCTGCAAATTAAAGCCTAAATACCACGTGGGACTGGCATTCTGCTGGTTTTGCACTGGCTGAAAGAGCCGTCTCAGGCACATTTTAATAAGTATTGTGCATCCTGCCTCACCAGGACAGCCCTGGATGGAAAATGGATTTAATTAAGGTGGCTCCCAAGAAACCTGTTAACCTAATGAGGCTTCACGGCAGGGGCTGCTGCTTAATAGGAATAATAATTCCCTTTGACTGGAATAGCTCAGGTGATGAACTGGTGCCCAGGTCCCCGTCTGCCTCGTGCTGGTGCTTTCTTGCTTTTTTCCCTTCAACTGTATCTTTCAGTTGTCTCACGAGCAGCAATAGATCCGTTTCATAAAAGTTTTTTCAACCTGAATATAGGAAGATGTGGAACACAGAGTAATTGGAGCAGGAGGCTTAACACAAACAAGCGTAAGAAGGTTTTGAAGGGGAAGAAAAAAAGGCATAGATTGTGTCCGTGCTAAGAGGGCAGCAGCTCATGTGGGAAACCCAGAGTGGGTGCACTGAAGACAGGGTGAGAGCAAGCACCGCCCTTCTGCTGGGCACAGGGAGACTGTTCTGGGATGGTTTAGTCCTCCCTTGTTTCCCAAAGCTCGTAGGAATGTTTGCACTACCTCTCCTCTCAATTGAAATCCAGATGGCACAACTTACTCTAAAAAGAACAGCCAAAAAGGAGCGTGGGGGGAGCAGAAGGACGGTGCGAGCCTGTAAGAGGAGAGGAGTTATGCAAAGGGACATCCAGAACCATTTGAACTTTGCCTCTGTCACAATTTGACTTCAGCCCAAGCTTCAGATCAAGTTCATGTTTAATTAAGTGGATAGAAGATATCTGTGTGGGCTGCTAAGCACTCTGCAAATCCAGACTGGAAAACACAGACAAACAAACTGAAATGACCCAGTAGGAATAATAAAACATTCCCTGTTCTGCCAGAATCTGCTCAGCCTGATGCTGCCATGGACTTTCACCAGCTCCCTCGGAAACAGCCAGTCCGGCAGCCCAAGGGGGTCTTTAATGTTCCTCTAAGCAAGGTACCCTGTGAAACCAGAGCCAGCTGGAGGGATGGAGAGCGTCTGGTGTCCCGGCTGTCCCTTGCTGGGCACTGGTAGAAGAGGGTTTCATCTTTCCAGATTCAGTCACTGGCTCCCTGGGTGTGCAGAGGGAGCAAACGTTGCAGCCGCCCCTGGCACGGCGTTAAATGAATCGGCTTCCCAGGCTCCTCCCGATCCGTCGCTCTTAACCGGGCGCTGCCTTGCCTTTCGACTGTCATCGCTGTGTCCTTTGGGCCAGCCTTTGCCTCCCTGCTCAGATGACACACTCGTAGTGTGTACTTGGTCGAGGGTCGGGTTTTCCCATTAATCCATTAAAACCAAGTCCCCAGGATGTAAGATTTTATTTCCTTTTAGGATTATGCTACGGCTTGTGTCTGTGTGCAGACTTTTTGAACCCCTTTCCTCACTTCCTGGGGTGAAAACCAGGATGAATCGCTCTATTTCTTGCCATTTCCATGCATTTCCTCCCATTTCCCAGGTTTTCTCCATCTCTTCTGCTCCAGAGTCCCTAATCATCCTGCTCCTGCCCCTAAAATGAACTAGAAAATGCATTTTCAGTTGTGTGTGTTGCTTGTTCCAGGGCTCTGGGTACCCACTGCTAGGGGATGTTGAGAACAGGAGGCTGGAAATAAGTAGGGGGATAAAACAGTCCTTTTTAATGGCTCCTCACTTTTCTGTTGGATTAAGGAAACTATGGCACCAAAGCCTAAAACACATTAAAATAAGGAGTCTGTAATCCCACCAGAGCCTTCCTTCCCTGAGCTATTTTTGGAAATTCACATTTCTGTGGACCTGCATTAGACCGATACTGCATTTCACCCCAAGCAAGAGCCACCTCTCAGTATTCAAATATTTCATGACCAGAACTAGGTTTGGACTGCCATGCTGCAGGGAACTTGTTCCTGGCCATCCTGTGCTCTAACAGAAATGCTACTCAACAAAGTTAGTTGCTCTGTTTTCTTAAGGTAATAAAATAGCGTTCAAGTTTGACTGCAGCAGTATTACCTGGGTGTTTCATTCTTCTTCACACTTCTGGTTGACCCAGGGATGTATCTGACTGTGTGTCATTCATTCAGTCACTGGAATGGGCTGCCCAGGGAGCGGGTGGAGTCCCCATCCCTGACTGTGTTTCAGAGTGGATGAGATGTGGTGTTGGGGGATCTGGTGTAGGGGAGACCTTTGTAGAGTGGGGCTGATGGTTGGACTGGATGATCCCAAGGGTCTTTTCCTACCTGAATGATTCTATGGATCTATGATTCATTCATTGTTGTTTGTTTTTTTTCTGACCCAGATTATAAAGATTCCAAGGAAAAGAATAAAATGGAAATCCTGTATATCCTGGTGCCGAGTGTCACCATTCCCCTGGCCATAGCCTTGCTCTTCTTCTTCATCTGCATCTGCCGCAACAACCAGAAGTCTTCCTCCCCTCCCGTTCAAAGGCAGCCCAAGCACGTGAGGGGACAAAACGTGGAGATGTCGATGCTCAACGCCTACAAACCAAAGGTAATCCCTCGTTTCTGCTTCCACACTTGCTCTCTGTAACGGCGGGGGGTGAAACGCTTTGATGAGCTCAGCGCTGAAATATTAAGCTGGTTTGAAATTGCAGTTCCTGCCGGTGCCTTTAGCTGTGATTTTTGTAGGGACTTTTGGTTTTTATCAGCAGCACAACAAGTGTGCAGGAGCTGCGGGGTAACTCCCTGTGTCCGTGTATCTGGATAAATAGGAGCTGGAGGTTTCATGCAATAAAGCGAGCAGCCCGTTACCAAAGCATCTCCAAATGCATCTAGAAAGTAGAGCAGATACAGACATGATTCAGCATTTTCTCAAGAGAGGGTTTTTTTTCATGGGTCTGCTGTTGTTGTGTGTCATCTTTCCCTCAGCTGACATCACTTGGGAAAGGTTTGCTCCCTGTTTCTTCAGGCTTACTCGTTCTCTCCCTGTCGTGGTTTTGGCCAATGGGACAGATGATGACCCCTCCTCTCCCCCCCCAACTAAGGAAAAGAGAGGAGAGGAAAGGATTAAGAGATTCAGGAGTTTAGATAAAAACTAAACTACTTTAATGAAATATCAATAACAATAATATAATAAACAATAAAAAGAAAAATTAAAAAGAATATAAAAGAAAGGATAAAGAAAAAGTATACAGTCTGTACAAAACCGTATCAGGCTCCCAGGATGACGATCACGTCACCAGCAGCACCAGTAAATGTCCCAGGCTGGACTCGGTGACCGGCAGGAGCTGGATTCCAGATCAGGATCAAAGGCAGATGGACAGACAGGGTCCTCCTCAGACGTCAGCCATTGAAGGAAGAAAAACTAACAACCCCCTGATCCCTCAGCTTTTTTACTGAGCATGATGGGGATGGGATGGAATACCCTAATGGGCCAGTTTTAGGTCACCTGACAAAATTCCCTGCCCTTGGTTGTTCTAGCAGTAAGTATAAGCAAGGGCCTCTCTGCAGCATCCCTACGTATAATCAGGTCTGATCACTGTGAGACGAAACACTCTCTGAACAGTGTGCTGTTAGTTTCAGACCTTAGTGAGTTAGAAGAGGCCCAGCTAAAAAAGTAAAACTACTGAACAGAAAATTGGTTTGTTTTACCTCAAACCAGGACACTCCCTTAAAAAGAGAAATTCCCAAAACAGAGCCTTGAAAACCCACCAGCGGCTCCGGCCAGCACAGCTGATGCATGAGCAGCGCTTGCTGCTGGTGGTGTTTTCCTTCACCATGGGCCCAGGTTCATGAAGTGTTTTTTAAAACCTTTTAAGATTTAAACATGATTAACTTTGTGTATTGTCCAGGCAGCCAGTTTGCCAACCTGTGTGGATCACCCCCTTCAGGGTTGTAACTGCCTCCTGCCACCTACGGGCAAAATAATGCTCTGGAAAAGAGGAGGAGGAGTGGAAATGCTGGTGCCATCTGTTAGTCTTATCATCCCCCAATCCGTTAGCAGTGGGTCCTGCTACCAAAATCAAGCAGTACTATGAAGCTGTTTTAGCTTTGTGGGATCCGCTGTGTCTCAGCACGAAGAGCCTGGTATCTTGGCATTATTGCACGATTGACATTGAGAGGATCAGAGCGATGACTATGGCCAAGCTGAAAGCAATGTGTAAGGAAGATTACAAAAAAAATAATAACTGATCTGGAGATCCATTTTTTCTGCCTGTTTTTTCTTGCCAATTCTCTTCCACAACTTGCTGGAGGTGGTGCTTTTGAAGCATTTCAGAGTGAAAATCAGCATCAGCTAGTAATTAGAATAGAAACCGTGCAGACTGTGGTACCGTGCCTTTGGGTAAGCTGTCACTGTTGTTAGAAAATGATGTAGCAAAATGAGTCCAAATTCTGATTGTACTGAGTTTCAGCAATACCAACTTAAACCTTCCAGTATCGCAGCCGTAGGTAGATATTCAGCAGAGCTCATCACTCAGCCTCAGGAAAGCTTATGCTTGCATTTCAGGAGCTGTGTTCTCCACCTCTGAATAAATTCCAGAGCAGATTTCCTCTTAAGTTCAATAAAGAAGCTGAGGGAGACTGCTGTTGCTTGATCTTCAGAGCCAAGTTGATAGAATTGGGTTATGGATGAGAAGGTGGCCACGTGCACTCGCAGCCCAGAAGGCCAATCCCATCCTGGGCTGCATCAAAAGGTGCGTTGCCAGCAGGTCCAGAGAGGGAGTTGTGCCACTTTGCTCTGCTCTGGTGAGACCTCCCCTGGAGTGCTGTGTGCAGGTCTGGAGCCCTCCAGAGAGGAAGGACATGGACCTGATGGAGCAGGTCCAGAGGAAGCCACCAAAATGAGCAGGATGTTGGAGTGCCTTTGTGACAAGGACAGGCTGAGGGAGCTGGGGTTGTTCAGCCTGGAGAAGAGGAGGCTCCGGGGAGACCTCAGAGCAGCCTTCCAGTCCCTGAAGGGGCTACAGGAAGGCTGGGGAGGGTCTGTTGACAAAGGCCTGCAGGGACAGGACAAGGGGCAATGGCTTCAAGCTGGAGAAGAGCAGCTTTAGATTGGACATTAGGAATAGGTTCTTTCCTCTGAGGGTGGTGGAGCACTGGAACAGGTTGCTCAGGGAGGTGGTTGAGGCCCCTTCCCTGGAAATCTTCCAAGGGGAGGCTGGAGGAGGCCCTGGGCAACCTGGTCTAGTTGGGGGTGTCCCTGCTGACTGCGGGGAGGTGGGACTGGATGACCCTAGAGGTCCCTTCCAGCCTGGACCATTCTATGGTTCTGTGATTCTACAGTAAGGAGTTAATTGTGGCAGCCTAGAGAAAATGACTGAGGTGGCTGTATCTGCTGAAATGCAGGGCGTACAGGGATGGGCGGAGCTGGGTCACCAGTCCCTCTTTCGCAGGTGCTGCCCCCAGTTTGTGGAGCTGCAGTTGGACAGAGACAGAGGAAAATTCCAGCTCACCCAAAGAGCAGGAGGCTCCTTTTAAGCCGTTGATGAAAGTAAACCCACTGCGTGGTTCTGCTGGAGAATGCAGCGCTGCTTCGGCCCGTTAGTCATACAGACAGCACAGAGGTGTCTTTTATCTCTGACACGAGAATTCCTCCTTTAAATAGCATTGCAGGCTCTGGGTGCTGGTGTGGAGATGCCAACAGGGCTGTTGTGTGGGTGTCTGCCGGGGGGGTCGGTCAGGGTTTGCTCCCTTCTTCTCTTTGAACTCCCCAGTCCCACACAGGCAGGCCCAGGGAGTTTGTCTCCATTTTCCTTTGAAGTTCTTCATTTCAATTTTCATGTAGAGCTCAGAGCAGCTGTATATCAAAATGTTGGTAATAGCACAAAAAGCGTTTAATTAAGTGTCAAAACCACATATCGCATCCAAACCCCTGGAGTATTTTAGAATCATAGAATCATGGAATCATTTAGGTTGGAAGAGACCCCTGGGATGATCAAGTCCAACCATCAGCCCTACTCTGCAAGTTCTCCCCTACACCAGATCCCTCAACACCACATCTAATCTGCTCTTAAACTCTTTAAAAATTTTGTTAAATTTGGATCTGCTTCTTGGCCTCCCTTCTACTAGATATTTTGGAGGCACAACCCCGGCTAAATTTAAGATAATGGGAACATCAGCATCATTTTCATGAGGTCCCTGTTTCCACCCAGACTGCTGAAACCTGATGGGCTCAGCACAGGAGAGCAACTTGCCCAGAAATCATAGAATCATGGAATGGTTAGAGTTGGAAGGGACCTTACAGATCATCAAGTTCCAAGGCCCCTGCCATCCCCTGGGCAGGGACACCTCCCACCGGACCAGGTGGCTCCAAGCCCCCTCTAACCTGGCCTTGAACCCCTCCAGAGATGGGGCAGCCACAGCTTCTCTGGGCAACCTGGGCCAGGCTCTCACCACCCTGAGAGGAAAGGATTCTTCCTGGTAGCTAATCTTTGTTAGTGAATATTGAGGATATTTCCTTCTAACATCACACAAAAAAAAAGCTTTCCATCTTATTTATGCTAATTCCGTATTTTCCAACTTGGAAACCCAGCTCTCCCCATCTCAGATGTTTTGATTGCCTTTCAAACAACATGGTGAAAGAAAGGAAGTGGAATCCTCTTTTTAAATACTGTATGCAGTATTAATGTCAGCTTTGGGTAAAAACACGCCCCGGCTTCAAGCTCCGACTGAGGTGGAGGGGCGTTTGCTCCTCCCAAATAAAAACCTGAGCGTTTCATCCCAAAGCCTGTTTCAGTTTTAAGGGATTTTAATTGCCTTCAAAAAAATATAATAAACTTGGGCTCATCTTGTCATTCACCTAATGGAAGGAGCCGATAAAGAGATAGAGGCGCTGGGCTTCACTCTTCCTGCTCTCCCTTTGTACTCGGTTTACTTTGGCGCTCTGCCTCGTATGTATTTTACACTTCTTTACATTTTGTACACCCATGTATGACAAATACTTGTCAAACAAAACCCAAGCAGATTTATAACCGCTTAACTTGAAATGAGCCCTTCCTGCCAAATCTTTATGACTTCATTTTCTTTCATAGTTTTCCACTATGTTGGTTCAAACAGACAAACCAGCCTCAGGTCAGACAGAGGTCATTTCACTTTCATTACTAAAATATAATTTACAATATGCCAGACCTAAACAAGTTTTAGCCTAAAGGATTTGTATAATATAAACCATCTGTTCCTCAACAATATAGCTAATTTCCTGCCATCACCGTACAGTCTACTGCCTGCCTGCTTAAATGGCATTATTGTTGTTGTTGTTAGTATTAGTATTATTGTGGTATTTCTCTAAAAGTCTTAAGTGGTCAATATGATTAGAATTCATTCATTCTAAAGTGTCATTTTTTAAAGGATTTTCTAAAATGTCAGTTCTTTTCCCCTATTGCTGCTGTAAAGCTGCCACTGCATCGTTTCAGGAATGTAAAATGCTAATGTTTACCTGAATTCACAAATCATAGGTCCCACACTCATCAGCCTTCAATCCCTGCCTGTGGCTATCCTGAGGACCCTGAACGAGTGGGTTTGGGTGTAGGTGTTACCAGCACACGTGGAAGTTAAGTTGTATTCTTTTCAGGCATTCATTACGGCCTAGGAGTGAAGATGCGCACCCAGAATAACAAGGGTTTTGAAAAAGTTTGCCTTTCTGCTTTGCCCACGGTCTCATTGTCTCTGGATGACTCATTCCTACGTGTTTCAGGACTGAGTGTTGAGTCGAGCGTGAGCAGAAATAGTCTCTACTGCACATTGAAGGGTTAGTAAGAAATCAAGGAAAAACTGGCTACAGGGACATAGTTTTTAAAAAAAGAGTTTTCTGGCCCAAAAAATACTACAGCATGTACTTACTTAAACTATGTGAATTGCCTCAATTCCTGAAATTACTCCATTTCCAGTCTATAAATGGCCAAGCCCAACTATATAAATACCCTTGCTGAAATGCTGATGGTTCCTGCATGTATTTAGACCTCATATGTACAACTTCATCTGATCTCATGCAGCGGGTAAGAAGTAATTCTAAATTTAGCTTTGGAGCAGGGTGCAGGGAGATTAGGGTGCTCTCAGCCCTGAGTCACCGATGTTGGGGTGCTGGTGTCCCTCAGGCTGTACCTGGCCTGGTCACAGCAGTGCCTACTTCACGCAGGGCTGAGCAGGTTCATTTCCAGAAGCTCCATGGTCCAGGAACTCCTGTGTCCATCTGCTTGGCTGACGTGCTGCTTGAAAAGATCTTTGTCTTAAAAATATGTTTTCAGGCCTATTTTGCTGACAGGTTTTTGCTGCCTTTTCTTTGACAGAGTAAGGCTAAGGAGTTGCCTCTGTCTGCTGTTCGTTTCATGGAAGAACTGGGGGAATGCGCTTTCGGCAAGATCTACAAGGGACACCTCTACCTTCCAGGCATGGACCACGCTCAGCTCATCGCTATCAAGACGCTCAAAGACTTTAACAACCCCCAGCAGTGGGCAGAGTTCCAGCAAGAGGCTTCTCTCATGGCCGAGCTCCACCACCCCAACATCGTGTGCCTCTTAGGCGTCGTCACCCAGGAGCAACCCGTCTGCATGCTCTTCGAGTACATGAACCAGGGAGACCTCCACGAGTTCCTCATCATGCGCTCGCCGCATTCGGATGTCGGGTGCAGCAGCGACGAGGATGGGACTGTAAAATCCAGCCTGGACCACGGGGATTTCCTGCACATCGCGGTCCAGATCGCGGCGGGGATGGAGTACTTGTCCAGCCATTTCTTTGTCCACAAAGATCTGGCCGCCCGTAACATTTTAATCGGAGAACAGCTTCATGTGAAGATTTCAGACCTTGGACTCTCGAGAGAAATCTACTCGGCAGATTATTACAGAGTTCAAAACAAGTCCCTCTTGCCCATCCGCTGGATGCCACCCGAGGCAATTATGTACGGCAAGTTCTCTTCCGATTCGGATATTTGGTCCTTCGGGGTTGTTTTATGGGAGATATTCAGCTTCGGACTTCAGCCCTATTACGGGTTTAGTAATCAAGAAGTCATAGAGATGATCAGGAAAAGACAACTGCTGCCCTGCTCTGAAGACTGTCCTCCCAGAATGTATAGCCTGATGACAGAGTGCTGGCACGACCTGCCCTCCCGCCGACCACGGTTTAAAGAAATCCACGCCCGGCTGCGCTCCTGGGAGGGTCTGTCAAGTCACACTAGTTCTACTACCCCCTCGGGTGGGAATGCCACCACCCAAACGACTTCCCTCAGCGCCAGTCCGGTTAGTAATCTCAGTAATCCCAGGTACCCCAACTACATGTTCCCGACACAAGGTATACCCCAAGGCCAAATCGCCGGCTTCATCGGGCCACCAATACCTCAAAACCAGCGCTATATCCCCATAAACGGCTACCCGATCCCACCGGGATACGCTGCTTTCCCAGCCGCCCACTACCAACCGCAGGCTCCACCCAGGGTGATCCAGCACTGTCCTCCACCAAAGAGTCGCTCTCCCAGCAGCGCCAGCGGATCCACGAGCACGGGTCACGTCACTAGTTTGCCATCTTCGGGATCCAACCAGGAAGCCAACATTCCGTTGCTATCCCACATGTCAATTCCTAACCATCCGGGGGGGATCGGCATTACAGTGTTTGGAAATAAAACTCAAAAACCCTACAAAATTGACTCAAAGCAGCCTTCCCTCCTAGGGGACTCCAGCATCCATGGACAAAATGAATCTATGATTTCAGCCGAATTGTAAATAAGCGAGGCCTCTGTAAATATAACTATTTACAATACAAACTTAGAAAGTCGTAGCAAAGATTTATATTCAAATATTTTATTAAAGAATTCTCCTGGTTGCTTAGCAGACGTTGCAGCAAGTATCTTCTGTGAAGTTTTAACTGCTTAACAGGATGGGCAGACTCAGCCAGAGGAAGAGCACCCTGGGTTGAACAGCTCCGCCTTGGCAAGGGACGCGCTCTTTCCCAAAGTGCCACCGACGATTGGAAAGAGGGGGAAAAAGGGGGAAAGTGGGATTTTTATTCTTTCCTTTTTGTTGTTTTTTTTTTCCTAAGAAAAACTTTTTTCTCACAGGTTTTTTCACAGCTTTTTCAACCTCTGCTGTGGTTTAAACCACGGAAACTTTTTTTATACTGAAAGCATATTTTAATATTTGTCTCTTTTTTTAGGAGATGCAAATATTGGGAGATCTACTGGTTGTGCAGTTTCGGTTCCAATGGCTAGTTAAAGTGCTTGTAAATTTTTGCAGTCAAGGATTATGTTTCAAATCTGTGATCTGAGAGCTGAATAAATTACTTCAGGTAGGATTTTGGTCTTTCCTTAAGTTGGGAGTCTGAGTTCAGACCAAAACCAAAAAGTCATTTATGTGACAGCACGATAGCTTGAGTTACCAACTCACCATCTACAGGAAATCACCTGCTATTGGCTGCTAAAGGTGGCTGGAGTTCTAAGAAAATTGCCTTAAAGGAAATGAAATTAAAGAGTTTTAATTTCAGGCCCTGAAGCGACTCACTCAAAGCTAGCGTTTCATAATCTAGTAGTTAAAGCAGAAATTGTATATCCTTTTGTTGCTATGCAACTGTTTAGTGGAAAGGCTCCAAACCACAATTTTATTATATGACAATCAATTTTCCCAGGAATATTTATTGTTTCAGATCAATGTGTGATTTCAGCGACCGTGACTCCAGTAGCCCTGGTAGAAGGGAAGGTCAGGTTCCATCAGGCAGCGAATCCATTGAGAGCAATTTTTGCCTATCGGTTCCGATAATGTGAATTGGTGTTAATTTTCCACTTCGAAATAAGACATTTGTACGATTCCTAAGAGAGTTCATTCAGGTGTAAGCAATCTAGATTTTTCATTTGAAACCACTTTGATGAGTTACAAAAGTGCTGTGTAGGTGGCGGTTCTGCACAGCCTCTCTTTTGTACCGAATAGTGTTTTTTATTGTACGCGCAACAGAAAACAATCTTTTTGCTCAGTTGACAATGTTGTATAATATGACTCTGTTTTTTACCTTTTTGCACAAAAGTGTGATAATGTTTTGTACAGCAGAAGTGAAAATACATCTCTGCGTTTTATATCTTGGTCTGTTTCTTTTTTTTATTTTTACCCTGATGTAGATGTTCTTGAAATATATTATGGTGATATTCAGCCACTACCTTATGCAAGTATTTTTCTTTGTTTTCACTGCATGCGTTTAATCACTGTATTACTTGATGATTGATTTATTAATTATGGGCATTTCAATTAGGCAAGCATGAAAATGTAACAACAAAGGCTATTTTATAATTAAGATATGTGCATTTTTGTATTTCACATGCCAGAGGTGATATTAAACACTGATTATTTTATGCTGCTGTTTATTAAAACATTGTTTTAACATAAACGTAACCGGCATTTCCTCCATCGTGGCACAAGAGATTTGAGAAGTTTGGGGTTTCAGAGAGCTGAAATCCCCTCACTGGGAGCAGGGATCCTCCCCAGTGGGACAGGGGAGTTTTGCAGACAGGTTGCAGCGTGCAGAGGTGGCTGAAATGAATATTTGACTGTGCCAATATTTGCAGGGCACAGCAAAGAAGCGAGCGGGATGCCATAACCGCCCCGGGGGAACGATGGGGCGGTCTTGGCTGTGATCTCCTCCTGGCTGCCACTCCGCTCCGCACCCAGGGCCAGCGTCGCCCTTTCCGCCCCGCGCTTCCGTTCCGTGTCCTGCTGCGTCCTCTGAGCTTTCCTGGTACCTGGTGTGGCTGCAGCATCCGGAGGTGCCCGCGCGAAGCTCTGCTTGCAGGTTAAGAACGGTCAGTAATTATATAGCAAAGACTCCTGTGACTGATACCTGGTGAGCCTGAGATGTCAGCTTGCATCTGGCTGGAACTTACATCTGGGTCAGCAAGGAAAATATGTGACTTTAGCTAAAATGTAGTGTTGGCTGGAGGTGCAGGCAGTAATTACATCCTGGTGACTTCTACATTTGCGTGGGGATACCAGACTCAGAAGCTAAAGTATTACTTTTGAGCAGAGGTGTTTGGCAGGACTGGATGAGATGTTTTTCTCTGAGCCATAGGGATGCCCATAACCAGAGGGGAGAGCACTGCTCTTTCTCCCTTACACACACTCACACACAGCTTTGCAGCGCTCGCTGGGCATCTTGCACAACAGACAGTAACTCTCTTGTCATCCTCAAGCCATCTTTTCTCTCATCGATTCCTGCCCACTTTTTCCAGTGGTTGCATCAGTGCAAACAGTCCTTTTGCATCTCAAGCATCAGGTGCACTGAGGAGGAAGAGACCTTTCTTCTCTACCCGTTTTTCCCATAGGATTTCCTAACTTGTGCCATTACGGGCTTGAAATGTCAACAGTGACAGTTTAAAGACATTCTGCCACATCAGACACTGTGGGCGCTGGTCCACAGGCAGCTGAACATGAGCCAGCAGTGTGCCCAGGTGGCCAAGAAGGCCAAGGGCATCCTGGCTTGCTAATGTGACCAGCAGAAGTAGGGAGGTGATTGTCCCCCTGTGCTCAGCACTGGTGAAGCCACACCTTGAGTATTGTGTCCAGTTCTGGGCACCTCAGCACAAGAGAGATATCGAGGTGCTGGAGCGAGTGCAGAGGAGGGACACGAAGCTGGTGAGAGGCCTGGAGTGTAAATCTTAAGAGGAACGATTGAGGGAGCTGGGAGTGTTTAGTTTGAGGAAGAGGAGGCTGAGGGGAGACCTCATCCCTCTCTACAACTGCTTGAAAGGGCATTGCAGAGAGGTTGGTGCTGGTCTCTTCTCACGGGCAATGAGCGATAGAAGGAGAGGGAATGGCTGCAAGCAGCAGCAGGGTAGGGTTAGGCTGGACATGAGGAAAAAGTTTTTCCCAGAGAGAGTGGTCAGTCAGTGGAATCAGCTGCCCAGGGAGGGGGTGGAGTCCCCATCCCTGACTGTGTTTCAGAGTAGATTGGATGTGGTGTTGAGGGATCTGGTGTAGGGGAGAACTTGTAGAGTAGGGCTGATGGTTGGACTTGATGATCCCAAGGGTCCCTTCCAAACAAAATGATCCAATGGTTCTATGATCACAGGTGTCTGGTTTCAGAAACTCTATCCAGGCAACCAAGTCTGTGGCCGTTAGGCCATGCTGTCATTGCAATATCTTTGGTAAAGAACGTGCTGTAAATAGAATTAATGAAGAAATAAGGATCTTTGCACCATAGCTGACACAAAGACATTTGTGCAAAAGCGTGGCTGAAAAAAGACACTCAGATTTCATGGTCAATGATTTCGAGTGACAGCCTTCACCGAGTGAACGTGTGAAGCAAATGGAAGTATCTCCAGGAGGCTTTTCATTGGCACAGGCTGGAAAAGACAGCACTGGAATCAGCTCAGGAGATGACTGGAATGATGGGCTTTGCCAGCTGGGGATGGCAAGTGATGTGTGTCCCATCGGGTCAAATCGGAACACGACGGGCATCGTGCCATAGTTCAGTTTATTAAAGAGAAGCACGACCCACACATCAGCCCCCTGGCTCCCACGGCACTGCCCTCGCTCGCAGGTAAGCTTAGCTGTGAATTTGCATTCCTGGCTTTAATCACCCTGATGGGAAAGCAGTGGCTTAATACTGCACGGAGCGCCAGCGGGAGTCATAAAATAGCCCCTCGCACACTTTGTGGGTTTGTGTTAAAAACCCAGGAGCTGCAGAGCAAGCACAGCTTAGGGTTTTTCCTTTATTTGGAAGTAAGCTGGGTTCTTAGGGTTAAAATATTTTTAGACTCACAGCTGTAAGCCAGCACTGAACAGTGCACCTGAAGACTCCTGCGAAGAACCTCTTCCTGCCCTTCTCTCCCTCTCGCAGCGGGTGAAGGTTGTGAACTGTGAGGCTGAACTCAGGGTCTGGCTCGCGAACGATGCATGGGGAACAAACGCTAACGCAGAGA